>CAUYQG010048056.1:0-16082 GCA_963574415.1 Tarsius wallacei
CTCTGGACCTGGAGATGCTGGGAGCTCGGGCTGGGGGACTCAAGGTTTGGCAAAGGGAGTTTCCGTCAGGAGGCGACTTCATGAGAGCTACGGCGGCGAGACTGTGCCTTGACTGTCCTTTCTCTACGATCCTGGCTTACACGGGGGAAGGGGGGGTTGGGGGCGGCTGTCTCTCCCAAGAGGTCCCTCTCTGGTTTGACGCCAGGGTCTGTTTCCTCTCGCAGTCTGCCACACACACAGTTCCCGTACCATATCCTGGGATCCCGGGGGGAATGGGACAACCAGGTGGAAGAAGTGAGAAGTTCAGCTAATTAGGATGATTTTAAAGGTCAATGGGTCTTGCTGGACTTCGAGAACAAGGGCTTGGGGACATTAATGAGATTCGGGGCTCTGGCATTTACCCCTATCATGTACAACCAAGTTCAGCCTTGTCATTCTTTCTGGACGGTGCTTAACTGCTGACAGGGTGCTGGTTTGAGTGGCTCCCTTCAATGCAGTTTTACCCACAGAATGAAGTTTGGGGTTGTCTTGTTGGGAGGGATGGGAAAAAGAGAGTGACAGTGAGCCAGGAGACCCCATCTGGGAAGGAGCGTTCTTGTCAATTCTACTTGGAAAGGACTTGTTGCTCTCCTGTTCGTTACAGCCAGGGGAGCATAAGTTCGGCGGAAGGAAGCTCAAATGGGAAAGTCATTTGCTCACTTGAAAAGCTACCCACATGCAGAGAAAGTCTTACAGAATCCCAAAGTTTCACTCTAACCGAAAGCTGGTGACTCTGGAGAAACAGCCTGCTGACGGCTTCAAGGTGGAGCCGTCATTTCCATGACCGCTTACTTCTTCCTGGGTATCTTCTATGGAGAGCCTCTCCCAGCTTTACAAACATTCCTTAATTAAGTCTCCGAGCTTCCCAGGGGAAGACGCTCTTTCGGTTATTGGATCTGATTTCAATTCCCTCCCACAGACTGAAAGTCTTCATTGTCCTCTTTCTTCCAAGGGTTGGTGAAATAGGCGAGACTCGTCTTTCTAATTTGACAGGCATTCCAGCCCAGACCCGTTGCGCGGCAGAATGCCGGTCGCCTTCTCACGGGGCCTCCCCTTACTGCATGGCTTCCCCCTCCCGCCCCCCCGCACCTTCCTTCTCCCTTCCCCTCACCTTCTCCCCCCAGCCCCATCACACCTTGCCTTTGTTCTATTTTTGCAGGTCATTTGTCTCCAGGCTTTGAGATCTGCGTGGGGGGAGCTGTTGCAGCAGCCCAAGCCGGTGAGTTATGCTGCCCGGGGGTGGTTTGCATTCACTGCCGGGATCTCAAGCCCACTGCTTTGCCCCAGCAGAGCTAGAGGTGTGAGGGGTGGCAGGCGAACCCCGGGTCTCCACAGGCAGCTGGGAGCGAGGTGTCGGTCGCAGCGGTTCCTGGGGCTGTGTGGCAGAGCCCAGCGTGTTTAAAGGAGCAGGCAGAGGGCCCGGCTCTGTTGGAGACATCTGCAATCATCTTAAAGCACATGGGAGGGGGTTAGGGTTTCTTGAGGTAACTCCTGAGAGCCAGGAGTTTCCCATATATTATTTGAATCAGGGTCTCACAGCACTGAGACAGTGCTGGGTTCAAACCCCAGATCCCAATGCTCATTTACTGTGTGACTTTGGGACACTAGCTGCACCTCTCTGAGTCTTAGCTTCCTCACCGGTATGATGAGGATTCACCCCCTAAGGTTATTGTGAGGCTCCAATGGGATCCTGTAATATGCCTGGCACTTAGTAGGTGCTCAATAAATGCTTTATGACTGCTCAAATTTTCACCATTCCAAAGTAGCAGGGGTGGCCCTCCCCCTCTGTCTATTACAATATCCCTGATCACCCCACTCCATCGTGTTGTGTACTGTGTCCAGGAAACACGATCTAACATCCAATTTTGTCATCTGTGGGGCTGGCATTCCCCCCACCCCACCCCAACAGAGGACTTTATTTCTCCATCTGCCGCATTGGGATCATGATCGATCCTCTCTGGCTCCCCTCCCACTGCCCGCCTCTATGGGTCATTCTTGCACAATTGTATTTATTAGATCTCATCCATCATCAAAAGGGAGATCAATCGCTGCTGGTTCAATTTCAATGCGTGTCTGAGCAAGTGTGGTTAGCCAGCTGATTTCTCTCACTGTTCATGCTCATCTCAGCCCGTAAATGTTGGCTAATCTCCCTGGGTCTGACAGAGTGATAAAATGACTCCACCGAGATGGAGCTGGCCGCTGTGGCAGGCAGTACACATCTGCCGAGACACACCGGTGAGCCCCGGGTCAGATCCTGGGATGGAGCGATGCCGCTCAGTGCTTCAGGCTCAGCCCCACAAGTCCCTCCCAGGGTGCTCCTGGCAGGCGGGCCGTGGCCCGGATCCACCAGACATGTGGCTTGCCTCAGGAGGCTCCCCCCGGAGTCCCTCCGGTTCATCCTGCTGGCCAGAGAGGCTGGCCATAGCTGCAGATACACACGCGAGGGGCAATGAGTCAGAGCATTCGTTGGCTGGAACCAGCCTTTGGTCCCTGTCCCGTTCCTGGACAGCTCCGTTGAACTTGACAAGGGTTTGCTGAGCAGTTGCTAGGTGGCTGGTTCTCTTGCCTACTGGCCACCAGGAACAAAGAGCAGGCGCAGAGAGGAGCAGGAGAGATTCGGTGTCTGGGATTCACATGGCGGGCAACCTCCTGGATCAAAATTCACTTCCTCACCCACCTCTTCTTCCTCCTTCGTTTTGTCCCTTCCCTCCTCTGTCCTCCACTCCCCGCCTTCTCCTCATCCCCTTCCTCTGTCCATGCACCCCCTCCCTGTCTCAATGCCTCCTCCTCACCTCCACATGGGCTGCCGTTTCCCCCTGCTTTTCTGGGTGTCTGGATCTTTCTCTGTGTGCAGATCCCATCTTTGTTGTTCTTTGGGGCCGTCTCTTTCTCTCTGTCTATCTCTCATGCTCTCTTTCTGTGTCTCTCTCTCTCCTGTGTCTCTTTTCTCCACATCTCACTGGTTCATTCTCCTTTTGTCTTTCTCCCCATCCCTTAATTGCACCAAATAACAAAGAGGGAAGGCTTCCACCCAGATCCTGCTCTTGCAAACCCTTCTTTTAAAAATGCAGTGAGGAGCCCCCCATGACCACCCCCTGCAGGGCTGCCTCTCACTGTGGCCTCTGCACAGCAGATCCCAAGTCCCAAGAACCCAAGCCCCCTTCCCACACACTGATCATTCACCCTTTGTCATGACTCTAAAACCCAACAAGCACCCTGTCTCCAGTTTCAGGGTCTTCCTTTGCCAGCCCACTGAAGACCCACCAAGGTGAAAACTTGATATTTTCAAGTGGGGTAAACGCTCCCCAAATGGACACTTAACACATACCCACACCTCGGGATGGTTTGTGGACTGACTTTTAAGTGTGGTACCGGTATTTCCCTGCTTCTTGGTCTTGGTTCAGTCTTTTCACCTTTCTGAGCCTCTGTTTTCCCCATCTAGAAAATGGGACTAATCGTGCCCAGCCCACTGGAGTCTCTTGAGGACGCAAATGAAATAACTGAGATTAAATGTATAGCAAAAAGCCTGTCCCTTCAGCTGTCCCCAAGTGGGTGCTATGGGCTCAGAGAATCCCAACTCCACTATGCATGTGCTCTGTGGGGGAGACTTGGTCCCCACCTTTCCCACCTGGAGCCTGAGCCTGTAACAACAGCCCTTGCCCCATTGGGCCCACGGGAGGTGTCTGGCATGCACAGGACCCGGGGTAGAGCTCCGGCTGTCAGGGTGGCTGTCATTGCAGGGTCACTGGAACAATGCCGCCTCCTCGGTGGGAGTCATGGTTCGGGCGTGGGAGGCCTGCACTCGGTCTCCGTTTCCCTCCTGACTCATGATGTGACCTTAAACAAGTGACTTCATTTCTACCTTTTCCCATTTCCTCTTCTATCAAATAGGGATAATCACATGCGATAAAGTGCTCGGAGAGATAATTGCAATGTTAAATCAAGCCATTATTATTCCGTGCTGGCTTTTTAAATAAAAACGCTTGCGGCTCCTCCGAGCCCTCCACTGACAATGTAGAAATATCATCGAGGAGACAGAGGGCAAGAAGACTGTTTCCTTTCAAGGAACTCGGGGCCCTCCCTGAAAGAAGGGCTCCTTGGTGCTGGCCTTTGAGACCATACTGTCTCAGGCCATCCTAGGGACATGGCAGGGAGGGAATGCACCCCATGCGCAGATGAGAAGACTGAGGCTTATGGAGGAGATGACACTGGGTCTGTCTGACCCCAGAGCCCATGTCTTTCCCTCCCAAGGAAAAGAAGCTCCCAAGGTGAGATTCCCTGGTCCTCTCGGTTCTTGCCCAGGGGCAGCCAGGAAGACAAGACAGGACTTGGGAGGGGGGCAGGCTGCTTCCTGCCCCTTCCCTCAGTGAACTGCCTGAACTTCCTGTAAGAGATCTGTGCACCAGCAAGGCATAGGGGATGCTTCATTGTTTGAAGAAAACTAGCTTAAAAACTATCTGAATCTTAAAATGATTGTGAAACTGCTGAAGGCAGGGACCAGTCAACCCTTCTGTCAAGGATCCGATGGTTAGTATGTTTGGCTGTCTGGGCTGGACTGTCCCTGTTTCAACAGTTAGCTGTGGTTTTGTAGCATGAAAACAGCCACAGACATGGGTGGGACCAAAGGGGTCCAGGTGTGGCATTAGGGGTCTCCAGAGAAACAGAGGCAACAGGATGCGTCTGTCCACGGAAGGAGATTTGCCGTAAGAAAGGAGCTTGCGTGGCTATGGGGGCTGCTGAGTCCAAAATGTCCTCCCCTCATCCCTCACCCACTCAACTATCCCCACTGGCTGTTGCAAAGTGCCCCAGGTAGGGGTCGAGGAAAGGTTTCCTGAACCTCCAGGCACAGAGGACTTTTCCCTGGGAGGCCCTGGTCCGCCACATCTGTGGCAGAGGGCCAGGCAAGCCCCCCGCCCTGACAGTGCCAACGTCCCCTCCTGCCTACCGAGTGGGCCTGCTGTCCACTCCCCACCCCAACAACCAAGGCACCTCTCCTCCTCAGTCCATCCTGGTCAGAGATGACAGGCGGGCAGGGTTTGCTCTGACTGTGACCTCCAAGCGCCCATCAGAAAGGTACAATGCTCCTCCGGGACTCATCTGATAATTGCCCTATAATTTGTTTACCCTGTAAAAGGAAGGAACTAGGATCGCTTAGGAAAATGTCAGGGCCAACGTGTCCCTGCGAGAGTTCCGTTTTAATCCAGAGGAATCTGGTTGGAAGCTGAACTCTCCCATTTACAAGCCAGGTGAATTTGGACAAGCAATTTCCCCTTTCCCAGCCTGTCGCCCTCTGTACAATGGGTATAAAAACCCCTACCTCTGGGGGGTGCTGTGAGGATTAGAATGAGCATGGACCAAGCAGGAGTGCAGAGCCTGGCATCCAGTGGGCTCTGGGGAATGGGTGGCTGTTATTGGATTGACAAGCTCGTCAATGAGGGGCACTCAGGCTAGCCTGGCACCTGGCAAGCCCTCCGTACGTGGCAGTTAATTCATGCAATGATGCTTTTGTCTGCATGGTGTGCCAGGCTCTTCATCATCTCTCTTTGGTCCTCTTTTCCTGTTTCCTGTAGCCCAAGTAAGACTAGACTGAAAGTGCCTTCTACGTGCTCTATGCTCCAGACACGGCCTGTTATTTAATTCCTACACCCTTTAAAGCATTGTTGTTGGCCTCATTTTATAGCTGAGAAAATTGAGGCTCAGCAAAGTTAAGTAATTTTCCCCAAATGGCGATCGGTGGGTCAGGGTCTGAGCCCCGCTCCTGACCAGCTGGTGACCCTGCTTCCAGGTGAGAAGGGAATTCAGGGCTCCACCCCTCCATTCTCACCACTGGATACCGCCCCCCCGCCCCCCGCCCCATGCTGCTTCTCCAAGTTTCTGTGGGTGGTTCAAGGGGTGCAGATTCAAATGTCTACCAGGGACTTGGCAGGGACAGATGTGAGAGAAACCCTCAGGTGGGGACAGTGGGGAGGGGGCAGCGTGTGTCCACCTCCATGACTGTTGTCTTGTAGGGACACAGGTCCAATGTCGCCAGGGCTTTTGGCTTTTCAAGATAAGTTGGAAATTGAGGTTTATTTTTAACATAAAATCTCCCAGTTTTAAAGTGTCACCTGTCTATTCACTCATCAAACTCATGTGGAGCTCTTGCTCTCATTCTAGCCCTGGATTAGGCACTGGGAAACCATTCACTTGTTCATTCATTCATTCGTTCATCAATCACCCACACTTCCTTAGTCTTCGCATCACATTTAGATCGAATGCGAGCTCTCCTTTGGCCTCCGAAGGCTGGCACTACCCAGCCTCTGCCCTTCTCTCTGCTCCTTCCACCCGAGTGTCCCCACTTGTGTCCCTTCATCTACCCTGGCCTCCTTGTCATCCTCAAGTACAGCACACACACTCATGCCTCAGGGACGTTATGCTTACAAAGTCCTCCCCACCGTGGGGCATTCAGAAAGGTTGGAGGTAAGTAGGTGATGGAGGGCTGGCTGTGAGAGCTTAGATGGGGAACCTAATCCAGACAGATTTCCTGGTGGAGACACCTGAGGTTGAGTTTTGAAGGATGAGTAAGTTAGCCAGGTCAAAGAGAGATGGGGGTGAATGGGTAGGGTGAGAAAGATGTTCCAGGCAGAAGGAACCCTGTGTGCAGAGGTTTGATGGATGCAGCATGTGGGCCTTTGTTCTGGAATTGCAGACAGCTTGGTCAAGCCCAGTCAGGCAGTCTGTGTGGGTGCTGTGTACTTGCTGGGATACCTTGGACAGACGATACAATTTCTCTGTGCTCCATTTCTTCATCTAGAGAATGGGGAGACAATTGGTCCCGGTCTTAGGGGGTTGCCATGAGGACCCCCTTATAATAAGACGCAGAGAACTGAGCATAGAACTAGGCCCACAGGGAGCACCTGGCAGATCTCAGCTCTCCACAAGAAAGCCCATGAGTGCCAGGCGAAGAGGACAGCCTTCCTCTGGGCGGCAATGGGCACAGGACAGGAGGACAATCCGATCTGCATTTCAGAAGTGCCCTCTGCTGCTCTGTGGAGGGTGTCCAGGAAGGCAGATTAGAGGACCCTCTGGAGCCAGGTAGACATGGGCTCCCAGAGGGAAAAGCTGGTGACTGGGGAGGGAGACAGAAGGGGCCTGTGTTAAGAAGGGAGCTCTGAGCTCTGACATCTTAACTCAGTTTCCTCATCTGTAGAGTGGGCATAATAGTACTGACATTCACAGGTGCTGTGAGAATGACTGAGTTAATTCATGAGAATTGCTCAGAACATCACAGGTGCTTAATAGCCATCAAATAAACTAGATTTATTGTACGACATAAAGTTAATGGATGGGAAGAAAGGATGCTGACACTATTTGCCTGGGACAAAAAGATCTCAGACTAGCCCCTCCACCCCCAGCAGCCAAGCTGTGTGGGAAGCCTGCAGCCAGGAGTCCGAGGGCCAAGGCTTCCCCTCCCCAGTTGGTGATTCCCGCTAGTCTATCAGACCAGAATGACCCTCGCTGATGTCAGAAAAGCATGAGCTGTCTGCTCTGTGCCGTGCCGGGCCGGGAATCCTGACCCCCTCAGCAGTGGCAAGAGCAGAAGAGAAACTCGGGGGCAAGGGAGAGACATAGGAGGGACACAAACTCACTTCCCTGAGCTTTCCACATTCAGCCTCCCTGTTCAGAGTGGAGACCTTGCCCAGCCTTAAGAGAGGCACACGGGCCTGAGCTCGTACTGCTAAGTGCTATGTGACCTCGGGAAGTTTGACAAGCCTCTCTGAACACCAGTTTTCTCATGTATAAAGTGGGGCCAATGCTGCCCACCTCTCACAGTTTGTGGGTGGGTTGAGAACAACATACGAGTCAAGGGCTCTGTGCATAAAGCCCCCTGGGTCTCACAGAGGGTTCGTGAGTCAAAGTTGCTCTGGAAATTGCAGGCATTAAGTGTAGGGAGTCAGAAAGAGCAGGTCCTGCACCCAGCTTCACTACTAGGGGAGGACACAGGCAATTGGCTGGGTCAGAAGTGCCCACCTTGCTGGTAAGGAATAAACAAGGGGATGAGTTTAAGGCCTTAGGACAGCATAGTGACTGGGGGTATTAGGAAGAATGCCTTGGTGGGGGAACCCCCTGTGTGCTTTGACAGGGAAGATCTCACTCTGGACTTCAGCCTGGGGCTCTGGGGCCCAGGGGAGGAATCCTCTAGACCCCCGGAACACATGCGCAAACAGGGTAGTTCGCAAGAGTGACTGACTTGGAGGGAAGGAGGATAGCTGTATCTCAGAGTGGATTGGTGGTGTCAGGTTGCAGAGACCAGGCTGGCAGGAGCATGTGGTCCCCAGCTTGGCCAGGGTGGGGTGTCTCAGGGGAACTCTGCACTTCCCAGCTGGGAAAGCTGCACTGTGCCCTCACTGAAATGCCTCAGAGTCTTGATATTTGATTTACAGAGTTGAAAATGAAAGGAACAACTTCTAACAGGCTATTTATTGAGCATTAATTCATCTGCTGGGAATTACCTGAGAATCTACTGCATGCTGGCCAGGTGCTAGGATACAGCAGGGACTAAGACAGAGCTGTGCCTCCAAGGGGCTGAAATCCTAGGGGGGAGATATAACCAACAACAAACACGAACAGACATCAAACAAACAGGAGAGCATGAGACGGTGAGTGTTCTGTCAAAACAAAGGGTGACATGAGAGAGACCAGTGAAGCTACATTAGATACGGGAGTCAGCAAATTTCTCTCTGTTAATGTGATGTTTAATTCATTTAATGACAAGGAGAAAGAAATGTGAAAATCAGAGGTCAAAACATTGCAGAGAAGAACAGACAGTGCGAAGGCCCTGAGGTTGGAGCAAGCTTGCCATGTGTGAGGAGCAGAGCGAGTATTGCACAGAAAGAGAAAAGGCACAGCCCCTGCCTTCATGGAATCAGAGTGTGAGGCTAATTACCAAGCAGTGGACTGTTTTGATGGAGGAGGGGGTATAATAGAGAGAAGAACAGAGAACAGAAAGAATAGGAAGGAGAAAGCTGCCTGGGGGAGGTACTGTCTAATCTAAGACCCAAGTGATAGATGATAACAGAGGGGAGAGGCAAGGTTCTCCAGGCAGAGGGGACAGCATGTGCAAAGGCTCAGGATAGGGCCATAGGACAGAGACTGATATATTCATTAAGGAGTCAGATGTGGTTGGTGCTGAGAGCTGCAGTGTGGAGGTGTAAGGATGGGATATTCAGGCAGGAGGGCCAGGCCTGAGCCCACCCAAGGGTCTGATGGCAGAATTGATATTGCCAAGAAGGGCATTTCAGGGTGGGCAGGAAGGATCAGAGAAGGAACTGGAGGCAGGGAGGCCAGCATAGAGAGAGAGAGAAAAGGTGGAGCTGCGGCCGGAGTCTGCAACAGTGCTGGGGCAAGAAAGGTAAATCCCAGAGACCTGGCAAAGCAGAAAGGACCAGCCTGGGACAGCCTGGGGAGCAGGGATACAGGCCTCAGAGAACCCAGACAAGCACACAGTCATGGGTCTTCCGTCTGGGTGGGTGGTTGGGATGGGCTTTGAAGGCTGGCAGAACTGGGACAAATCCTGGCCTGCCCACTTCCTAGCTGGGTGCAGTCACTTCCCCTGTGGCCTCGACTTCCCCATCTGTCAAGTGGAAGCAGCACAGCCCACACCCAGAGCGGCTGTGCAGGCTGAGAGCGTGCGCGGGAGAGCCCCCAGCACACATGGGTGCTCAGCACTCAGCAATCTTTTCCTCTACCCCGGCCTTGGCACCCACTTCACCTCTCCGGGCCTCTGTCTTTTTGACTATAGAGTGGGAACAGGAATGCTTGCTCAGCAGTGCTGTTGGTGAGTTAAAGAGCTGATTTTGCGGCCCAGGATACCCCACAAAAAGTGGAGGTCACAGATTCCATCGTCTTCTCTCTTTCTCCCTCCCTGGCAGGAAACGCGGACACAGAATGGCCTGGCAGGGGCTGGTGTTGGCAGCCTGCCTCTTCGTGTTCCCCCCTGCCACTGCAGAGTGCCCATCGCACTGTTCCTTGTGTGGCGTCAAGACCCGTGATGGACCCAGGCCCATCAACGCCCTGGTAGGTTTCAGGCAAGGTTCCTCGACGTCAGGGTCCTGGGGCCCGAGCGAGGAAGCCCAGGGTGGGGGGCGTGGCAGGCCTGGGAGGCTGGCCGACAGAATCAAAGCCTTGACCCACCTCCTGGATGTCAGCATCTCTTGGCTGGCCTTCTTGACTTTGCTGTGGGTCCAGCTCCCCCACGTGCCTCTCCCGTGAGGGCGGTCAGGCTGGAGCAGAGGTGCCCAGTGTGGAGGATGGTACACAGGCTTTGCTTCTGCCCCGTTCTAGCCCCATGACTCCGAATTCCGTCTCTGAACCTCAGCTTCCTCCTCTGCAAAGTGGAGGTGATTCCATGAGATGATGATGGGAGGTCATTTAAAACTCCAGCCACTGTTTATTGAGATGCGCCTATTGTGCCAGGTGCTGCTCTCAAAGGAGAGCCCCGGAACTGAGCACGCCACTTGTGGCATCAGACAGCCTGGTTCGAGTTCCAGTGTAGTCCGCTATCGACATCATCATCATGACTCAATGCCCCGACAGCCCTGTGACGTAGACTGTTGTCTCGCCACCCCAGGCTTACTGAGCCCTCACGTGTCCATGCACACACGCCCTTGCTGCTGTTCTGCACTGCTCTGTCCCTCTCTACCAAGTGCCAGCGGCATCCTTCGCTCCTGGGAAAGGCTGGGAGAAACTGAGCCCCCTCTGGGAGTCAGGAGTGGGAGGCGAAGGCAGGCAGAGCACCAAGGAGGACCTTGCTTGGAGGCTGGCACTGCCACCTGGAGCCGTGTGTCCTGGGGAGCCTTTTCACCTTCCCAGGTGTCTCTTTCCCACCGGCACTGAGTCCCCTCCCTTCATGCACCACCTGAGCATGGACATGGGCAGCCTGGGGTGTCCGCAGTGGCACCTATTTCACTGTCCTCAGACGCTGACCGGGACCCCGGGGCAGGGCCAGGCACACCCGTGGTTATGCGATGGGGTGACTCTGCCACTGTGGTCTTCTGGGTCTCTTGCAGATTTGCTCCCTGGAATGCCAGGCCGCCCTGCTGCCCTCCGGGGAGTGGGAGAGATGCCAGCGCTTCCTGTCTTTCTTCCCCCCCTCTGTCTTCGGGCTCAACGGCGGGGAGGACTTGGGGGGCCAGGCGGCCGTGCAGGGGCCCCAAGGCGAGCTGGCCGGACTCCTGGGGCCCTTCCTGCAGGAGCTGGAGAAGAGCGGACCGCTCCCCAGGATCCCAGCCCAGGAGAATGCGCAGAGCCAGGGGCTTGAGGGAAGGCTCAGGGCTTTCTCCGGCGGGCTGGGGGAGGGCGCAGACGCCGAGCTGACGGCCGACGCCCCGCCGGGCCATGGCGCCACGGAAGCCGGCGCCCCAGACTTCCACGCGGAGGACCCCAGGGCGCAGGTCAAACGCTACGGGGGCTTTCTGCGCAAATACCCCAAGCGGAGCTCAGAGGTGGCGGGGGAGGGAGAGGGCGAGGGGGGCAGCATGGGCCACGAGGACTTGTACAAACGCTACGGGGGCTTCCTGCGGCGCATTCGTCCCAAGCTCAAGTGGGACAACCAGAAGCGCTACGGCGGTTTCCTCCGGCGCCAGTTCAAGGTGGTGACACGGTCTCAGGAGGACCCCAACGCCTACTCCGGAGAGCTTTTCGATGCATAAGCGCGCCCCCCGTGGAGTCGGTCGGGAGCGTGTCCTGACACCCTTCCGGGCCGGCGTGCCCTCACGAATCCTCGTGTATGTGCCCGTCCCGTGCTCAGCTCAGCGTCATCTACAGAATATCCGAGCCCAGCCTGCCTCTCTCCCGCGTGGGAGTCCAGTATTTGTCTGGGTCAGTGATGGGAAGGGGTGGAGCCTCAGACCCCAGACTCTAAAACTACCACCAGCTGCAGCTTGTGGTATCAATCCCTCCAGCCCATTCACGTGACTCCCCCGTTCCAGGAGTGCAGAGTGACTTGTACTTTGCGCCTGTGGATCTATGCTCGCCAGGCTTAACTTTCAGAAGAGGTATGAGCATGCCCCCTTATGCACATGGTATCTACATGGGCCATAAAACAGTAAGATTAGAAATATAAAGTAAGGTAGATAAACACAGACATCCGGACATTGTATTCCCAAGCCTCAGAGGATCTCTCTGTGCACCCCATTGTGGAGATCATGTGTTAGGCAAAAAGCTTAAACGCTGTCCTTTATTGGAGCAGGCATCCTGACACTTGAGAGGTCGCTCTTCCAGCAGGTTAAACGTTTAATTGGTGTACTCCGAGTTCTCGTTTAGAAAGGCACATCTTGAAGAACTGGGTTCCTGCCCTCCCGGTCATGTTGGTACCTGGGACAGCGCCCAGTTGCTCACAGAAGAGCTGAGTGAAAACCTTTCAGAAATGACTGAGAGCCAGTCTCCTCTGGAAGCCGAAACTATCAAGGAGGGAGCAAGGCAAACCGATTTGTTCTGTGCAACAAACTCAAAATGTGGACCAGTTCCCTCAGCCCTCATTAAGCTAATTAAACTGATGGGTATCACACTCCTACCCCACACTGAACTGAAGCAGAGTCAAGTTGAAGTTAAGCACAGCCATGTTCTTGAGCAGCTGAGTTGGCTGCCAAGAGTCCAGGCCATCTGGCCCAACATATGCATTGGGCATTGGGTGAGGGACTCCAGAAGCAGCAGCCAGAAAGAGAAAAAGGCCCTCTCCAACCCCCCTGGCGAATGTTTCCTCTTAATGTCTCAAAATAAAACCAGAAAGAGGAATGAAATGATTAAGTGCTTGAGGCCAAATTAGTTCCCTTGATTCAAATAACCCAGAATCAGAGGCAGAGACCTCCTGATGTCTCGGTTTCAGTCAAAGTCTCCCCTGCCCCCTGCTCACTGGGGATCCAGGTACTACATTTTGGTTTGTGGGTCCAGGATGGGGCTGGACAGGAGAGGAAACAGACTTGAGTTTGGATAATTTGTACAAGATGCTGCTGAGCACACCTCTTCGTGCAGAGCCCCCAGGCATCTCATGATGTTCTGAAATGTATAGACTGTCTTATTTTGTGTGCTTCTAAAAAAATCCCATTTATGCAATTTACTTGGAATTTGCTTAGTCCTTAATAGTCCTGTGTAATTTACTGCTCCTCCAGTACAATAAATAAAAGATGCTGATGACTTGGAGTGTATGTGTGCGTGTACCCGCATGTGCACCTCAGTCCCCAGAGAGCAAAAAGATCCTTCGCAGATGAGTGCTCATGAATTAAAAAAGCACACATATGCATCACATACATATACAAATATGTGTATACACACATACACATTACACATGTATGCATCCATCACATGCATATACATCTATGCATATACACACATATACATTGCATGCATATGTGTATACACATATGCATAAATACACAAATACATCACATGTATATGCATATACACCTATGCATATACATACACACACATCCAGGTTAAAAAACTAAGAGCGGGATAACAGAGCAATGACTTCAGAGTGTTTCAGCCTTAACTTTTTATTTTTTATTTTAAAGATGTGGGATACAAATCAGGATTAGGTATACATATGTTCATTATGCAGGTTCCCTTGTTGATGAGGTGTGCATCCCCTCCCCAGCAGATTCCCACTACTGCCAATCCCTCCCTCCCCCCTGACAGTTTCCCACTACTGTCAATCCTTTTCTTTTCTTTTCTTTGAGTTAGAGTCTCACTGTGTCGCCCAGATTGGAGTGCAGTGGTATGCCCCCGGCCACTGCAGCCTCCACCTGCTGGGCTCCGGCGATCCTTCTGCCTCAGCCTTCCAAGTAGCTGGAACTACAGGCATGAACTACCACGCCCGGCTAATTTTTGATTTATTGTAGAGACGAGGTCTCACCAAGTTGCCCAGGCGGGTCACGAATTCCTGAACTTTCATCATTCATATGCCACCTTTGAGATTGGTTGTACTCACAAACACTAGTTTAACTGTTGTCTTTCAATCATCCCACTCTTTAAACTTTGAAATAATTGTTTGATATGCAAGTTACAAGTAAAAGCTTTCTTATTCTCTAATACCTTAAAATGAATGCATTCCTGATAAAATTGAAAGTACTTATTCAAGTACCTAATAAAACTAGGTCATACACCACCAGTGATAAGGGGCCAATGGCGTGAAAAACCCCCAGATCTGGAAATGGAGCTCTGACTCCACCCTGGGCCAGCCCTTGGGCTCCTCTTGGACAAATTCAGGTCAAGTTTAAGCCTTTCAAGCTCTGACAAGTGAGGCCTCTCTCCCAGCCCCGGCCTCTTGGCTGGTGCTTTTGAAGGGTTTCCCAAACCTGAGCTCAGAAGTCTGGGGAATTCTCTCTCACCCAGGCTCTTGCCAGCTCATCACCCTTCTCAGTTTCACTTCCCCAAGCCCCAGAGAGTGGAGCAGGGACACTGAAATCTGAACTTCACAAAATTGGTTCCCCCCCCCCGCCCCCGCCACCCCCAACTACTTAAAAATGTCAAGACCACGCTTAGCTCAGAGATCTGGCCCGGAAGTGGAGCTCGTCAGCCCTCGCTTTAGCTGAAGCTGGTTGCTGTGACCCTGGGCATACCACAATCATGACTAAGCCTCCTCCTCCCTGACAGTTTGCACAATTTGCCATGTGTTGCCTCATTTGCTTCTCATGACCCATGCAGGAGTTACTGTTATTTTCATTCTACATCTATTGAAAGCGAGGCCCAAAGATGACATCACACCAAAGGAAGTCCCTTCCTGGGTCTGGACAGACCTCTGGGCTCTTCTGACACTCAATTCAGAGCTCCAGTTCCAGATCTGGGGGCTCTCCATGCCAGTGGCCTCTTATCACTGATAGTGTATGATCTAGTTTTATCAGGTACTTGAATAAGTACTTTCGTCTTTTTTGTGTGTGTGTTGGAGTCTCACTCTGTCGCCCAGACTGGAGCTCCCGGCCACCGCAGCCTCAATCTGCTGGGCTCAGGGAATCCTTCCGCCTCAGTCTTCCAAGTAGCTGGAACTACAAGTGCACGCTACCACGCCCGGCTAATTTTTTAATTTTACTGTAGAGATGAGGTCTCGCCAAGTTGCCCAGGCGGGTCTCGAACCCACGGTCTCAGGTAATCCACTCACCTCAGCCTCCCCAAGCAAGGGATTATAGGCTGAGCCACCGAGCAGGGCTCTTTTTTTCTTTTGAGTCGGAGTCTCACTCCGTTGTCCAGGCTGGAGTGCACTGGCATACTCATGGCCACCCCAGCATCGACGTTCTGGGCCCGGGCGATTCTTACGCCTCAGCCTTCCGAGTAGCTGGAACTACAGGCACGTGCTACCATGCCCGGCTAATTTTTTGGTTTATTGTAGAGACAAGGTCTTGACAAATTGCTGGGGCTGGTCTTGAACCCATGGGCTCAGGCAATCCACTTGCCTCAGCCTCCCAAAGTGCTAAGCCACCAAGCCCAGTCTAGAATTGGTTCCTCAGCAAAGGGAGATGCTGTACCACCGTTGCCAGCCCTTTTGTTTCAGTGTCATCCTTTTTGGCGTATGAGACAAAGACTTGGCACCTATGGGTACTCTTCCATTCACTGTCAGTAGAAAATTGACTGTTGAGCTGGGCTCGGTGGCTCAGCCTGTAATCCCAGCATTTAGATTGGCCGAGCCTGCGGGTTTGAGACTAACCTGAGACTACAATAAATCAAAACTTAGCCAGGCGTGGTAGTGTGCACCTGTAGTTCTAGCTATTTGGAAGGCTGAGGTGGAAGGATCGCCGGAGCCCAGCAGGTCGAGGTTGCGGTGGCCAGGAGCGTGCCACTGCACTCCAGCCTGGGCGACAGAATGACTCCAACTCAAAAAAAAAAAAAAAAAAAAAAGAAAATTGACTTTAGCCAGGTGCAGTGGCTCATGCCTGTAATCTCAGCACTTTGGAAGGCGGAGGCAAAAGGATTGATTGCCTGAATCCAGGGACTAGCCTGGGCAACTTGGCAAGACCTTATCTCTACAACAAATCAAAAAATTAGCCTAGTGTGGTGGAGCGTGTCTGTAGTTC
>CAUYQG010048063.1:0-20645 GCA_963574415.1 Tarsius wallacei
GCCTGTAGTTCCAGCTACTTGGAAGGCTGAGGCGGAAGGATCGCTGGAGCCCAGCAGGTCGAGGCTGCGGTGGCCGGGAGCGGCCACTGCACTCCAGTCTGGGCGACTGAGTGAGACTCCAACTCAAAAAAAAAAAAAAAACACGTTGAGATCCATTATTTTAGATTTCTAAAAATTCTTTCTATTTAGTCAGGGCAACAGAGGGGTATATATACATATATATTTAGCTGCATCACTTACTGTTTATTTATAATTTACTTACAATAAAATACACTCTTTGATGTATGGTTCTATGAGGTTTTATATATTCTTCTTATTTTATAAAATCAGGGTCTCACTCTGTCACCCAGGCTGGAGTGCAGTGGCACAATCATGGCTTACCATAGTCTCAGATTCCTGGGCTCAGGTGATTCTCCCTCCTCAGCTTCCTGAGTAACAGAGACTGCAGGCATGAGCCAACGCACCTGGTTCAGTCTTGACAAATGCACAGTCATGTCACCCCTACCACAATCAGCATACAGAGCAAGTGTAATCATCACAGAAACATTCCCATAAACTGCCTTGCTCCTATACCCTCGTAGCCACTTACGTGATAGCTTTTTTTCCTTCAGAATGTCATATAAATGGAGTCACTCAACATGTAAATTTTTGATTCTGGCTTTTTCACTTAGCATAATGCTTTTGAGGATCATTTTTGTTGTATATATCATTAGTGACTTTACTATTTCTTTTTTCAGTTCTGTCCATTTTTGCTTCACATATCTTGCACCTCTGAGTTTCATGCATATATGTTTAAAATTGCTATGACTTCTTGGTGAGTTGAATCTTTTATCATTATTTAATGACCCTTTTGATTTTTGGTTGTTTTCCTTTTCTGAAGTTTACTTTTATGATAATAATTTGGCAACCCTGACATTTATTTAATGTTTGCACACTGCATCTTTTCCATACCTTTTCCTATAGCTTGTTATTTTATTATACACAAAGTTTCTTGTACATACAAAATGTATAAAATATCTTGTGACTTGTTTTATTCATTTAATATGCCCATTTTTTTAGTGGGTTTGTTCTATATTGGATTTAGGTCTAGTATTTTATTATTAACTAATAATTATTAGTTGTATTATTATTATTCTGTTTGTTCTTCTGTTTGCCCTTTTCCATCTTTTTTGGACTATTTGAATATCTTAATATCTCTTTTTAATTTCTCTATTGGCTCTTTGTGACTATCTCTATAGTTTTTTTAATGGTAACCCTAAGGATTAGAACATAACATCTTACATTCTATGTAACTTCTATACTCAGAGTTAGTAATTTATGATTTCAAGTAAAAAGGAGAAATTTCATCGTATTATAAATCTCCTTATTCTATATAATTTATTTTATAGTTGTCATATGTATTGTGTCTGCATATATTGAAATCTCTGTAATTATTGTTTTTTACAGTCATATATACTTGACGAGATAGACCTTTATATTTACACAGATATTTATCAAATCTTTTGCTCAATTTGTTTCACCTGAAATTCCAAGTTTCCTCCTGTATCATTGCACTTCATCATGAAGAACTTCATTCAGCGTTTATTTTAGACTAGCTCTACTGGTAATAAATTATATTTGTTTCCTGTTTTATGAGAAAATTTTTGTTTTGCCATTATTCTTGATGTATATGTTAACTAGACATAAATTGTGGGTTGAGAGTCTCTTTCTTTCCACACCTATGGTGTATGTGTGTGTGTTGGGGGGAGTGGATGAAGAGAGGCTGGTTAATGTTACAAACATACAATTAGATAGAAGATATAAGTTCTAAGGTTCAATAACAAAAGAAGGTGGCTATAGTAAGCAATAGAGGGTTGTATATTTTAAGTAGCTTGAAAAAGGACTGGAAATTATCCTAATACAGAGAAATGATAAATATTCAAGGTGATAGTTGCCCCAAATAGCCTAACTGGGTTATTACACATTCTATGTATGTAACAAAGACTCACATGTACTCCTTAAATGTGTAAACTATGAATCAATAACAAATTTAAATATTGCTGCACTGTCTTCTGTCACCCATTTTTATAATGATAAATCTTCAGGCATTTGAGCTGTTATTCATCTATAGGCAACGTTTTGTTTTTCTCTAGCTGATTTTAAAACTCTCTTTAATCTTTGCTTTTCAGCAGTTTGATTCAGATGTGCCTGGGCATAGTTTTCTTTTATATTATTCTGTTTTGGGTTCGTTGAATTTTTTAAATTTGTAAATGTATGCTTTTTCCCACAAATATGGTAATGTTCAGCAATTTTATTACCTTTTTCTGCATAATACTTTTTCTTCTCTCCTTATGGGCCTCCAAAGACACAGATGTTCAAACTTTTGATATTGTCACACAGATCTCTTAGGTGCTATTCATTTATTTAATAACCATTTCTTATTATATAGGTTGAATAATTTCTATGGATTTATTTGCAAGTCAATAATTCTTTTGTAATCTTCATTCTGCTATTGAAACTTTCTTTTGAATTTTTATTTCCTTTATTTTTAGTCCTAAAATTTCTGTTGGTATATTTTTATAGTTATTATTACTTTGATGGTAAGCTCTATCTTCCCATTCATTTCAAGAGTCTTTATTTTACAAAGTGGAAACAGAGTACCTACTTTAAGTATTTTTCCTATAAGTTTGACATCTAGATTATTTTGTGATACTTGTCTATTGTTTTTTCCTTAATTTTTAAATTTTTTTTATGTTGAATAATTTTGTATTATATTCTTAATTTTTTGAATATTAAATCACAACTTTTTTTTCCTTTTTGATTGGAAAATGTAGTTTTTTAGAAAGTAGTTGAGAGAGAGAGAGAGAGAAGAGATTTGCCTCTCCAAGGTAGGAGAGGGGACCAAAGCTAAGGAAGCATGGTGGTGGCCATAGCTCAAAGAACACATGACCGCACCAGAGTCTAGTAAAGCAATTGATTGGGTATTGTTAAAATCCTCTGTTTAATGTATAACTTTTTGTCAGTTATCAGTTAGCTTCAGACTACAAATCCAGATTCACCCTCTGTGGCCTGTGGTTTTAATTTTTAGGGCTTGCAGTGCTATTCTGGTGCTTTCTACGTGTTCAACTCCCAAGAGTCAAGATGCATGAATGAACATCCATATTGTATTTTTGTTCTCCAAGTCTCTGTTCTGTTGTTTTAGATCATGTCCTCACCTATACAGATGAGGAAGAAATCCAGGATTTTACACACAGTTTTAAAAATCCTGCTTTCAGCTCCCTCCCTCTGTAATTCTCGCACATACTCTAGCTCCCTGGTGACCGATTTTTGGTGTTTTGACTGGAAAGCTGAAGTATTTGTCTTCTAAGTTATTGCAAGTCTTCTCCAAATAGGTCTGAGGGATCTATTGAGGAAAAATGATGCAAGGTAAGAAAGAGCAAGTAACAGAGATTCTTTCCCCTTGCTTTGACCACAGGCACTCTTTTCCTCGGTTTCTATTGCTAGAAACAAGAGTATTTTTATCAATATTTTTGGTGCTTAGGCGACTGTCACCTCTACTGTCATTGCCATCACTGTTGGTATTGCCTGCTGCCACTGACTGCAGCTTTTTCAGAGGGCCTTGCTTTGAGGGAATGCTAACAGAGCAGAAGAGAAAGAAAACAGAAAAAGGATTTTCTCCTACAAGCACACAGTCACGGAGGTAGCCCCTCTGAGTTTTCTGGCCTGAAAAAGTGTATTTTCATGGACATTGATCTGTCTATGTTCCCTACACTTCTCTGTCCAGGGTTTTTTAGTGTACTTCATGAGAGAGAGAGAGAGAGAGAGAGAGAGAGAGAGAGAGAGAGAGAGAGACAGAGACAGACAGAGAGAGAGAGAGAGAGAGAGAGAGAGAGAGAGAATACCTTTTCCATCTGTACCTGACCTAGAAGATAGGCTACATCATTTTGATTGATGAAAGAGCAGTTCTTACTATGCTTTCAGCCCACTTGGAAGGATGCTACCTAGAAGTGCCTTTAGAAATCTCACTGCCCTACTCCCTGTAAGGATGGTGTTGAGAAACATGCTTGCAGTTTTGTGAGCTGCTATTTTCTTTCTGAAAACTCATAGGACACTTTTAGTGGCTTCAGCATCTGAAACAGTTAAGTTACTTCTGAGTGCATAGCTTATTTTTTTATTACAAGTTATATGATTCAGCTTTTCTTTTTGTTTGACTCCTGGATTGCAAAGAAGCATATTTTTCTACTTCAATTAGTAAGTTTATTGCCTGGATTTTATAGTCATCTCAATTTTGCCTGTATCATATTTTGCCTCTTTTTATATTTCTTTGGCTCCACTTCATTCCTCTGGTTTAAATGTTATTTTCACATATTGTTGGATAGGTATTTATACAAGCAAACTTAACTCTTGTCTGGAAAATAAAAACGATATAAACAAATAAATCGATGTTTACTGTACTGTACTTGGCTAGAACAGAAAAGACATGAGTATGTTAAAACTAATTATTATTTTTAACTGTATCAGTTTAGTCTGTATTAAATCACTTGAACTCTAACTTTATTATAGAAAAATATTATATATTAACTATGAAAGTACATTTTGAAAAAAATGCATTCAGAAGAAGAGATGAAATAGAATTATGTTAACTTCTCTTGAAGCTAATGAGAAGCTGCCGTTTGAAAATAAACAGTAAATATTACTACTTAATCAATAGATAGTGAATGCTTAAGTAGTCAGGACTCCTAAAATGCTACATGAAATTAGTTTAATTTAAATTATTATGTTTCAAGATTGAATTTTTTAAAATAAAAAATATCTTTTTATAAGTTAGATATCCCACCCTTCTCTTCATAACTCACTCTAACACCCTTCCTGCCCACTCTTCCAGTTGCAGCCTGGATATAATTTTATTTTTCCTGCTGATATTGAACTGATAGACACAAACAACTTAATTTAAGCATTATTTTTCAATTATATTTTCAGTGAAAGGTAATTCCATAACTTCTCACTGTAATGGTGTCAAATATTTTACTTATATTTCCATGCTTTTCTCCTTTATAACCTGTTATTTCATTTTTAATTCAGAAGATTGGCCTCTTCTTAGAACAGAACCATTCTTCCATCAAGATAACCTTATTCATTGAAGTGTGACATGATTCTCATCTTAAGAAGTTTAAAAATCTAACTTTAACAGTATCTACTCTTTGATACTTTCATGGAATAAAATTGGCCACATTGCATATATTTCAAAATTCTAGTAGTTCTTAAATAATAAGCATAAAATATTATCTTAGATTATAAACATGAATGAGGTAATGTTGTAAAGTATAAAAGAGTAATTTTGAACTTACATTTAAGAATATCCTATCAAAAATATATTTGCAAAGGTCTTATGCTAGTAGACAAGCTGTCTCATTGTAGTGTTAATGTGTAGTGTAAAAGCTGGTAAAGAAAGTGGTATTAAAAATAAGGAGAAACCCCTGGCTTCAGATGTACATGGTGTTGGACTTGTGAAATGAGCAAATAGGGAATCTCTCATTTCTGATAAAAAAATAAAGTGCCTATTGTGTTGGGAATGGGAGAAGAGAATTATTATGATTTCTACTAAAACCTGACTCTACTCTCTAATATTCTTTAAAACTGTGATAGCATAGCCAAGTTGTTCCAGGAAGAGTTATTTTTAGTGAATCTGCTACTTCTTTTTTAAGGAAATGCATTTGTGTGGGTGGGGGGGGTGGGGATGGGGTTGTGTTCTACCAGTCTGTGAATTATACCAAATCTAGAAAGAGGGGGAAATAAAACACAATATTATTTTTTCCTGCTTTAACTTTTAAACCCTCTGCTCTGGAATCTGTGTGTCAAAAGGGCTCAGTTTCATTAACCTTGCATTTTATGAAAGAAATTAGAAACCCTTGGCAAGTTTCCACCTCAGATGTCTATGCCAGGACCACCAAGAAGATTGAGAGCCAAGCCATCTCTCTGCTCGTATACCACTGGGAACATGACTCAGAGATCATCAATACTACAGTGAAATGCAATTTTTGCATGTTTCTATATATAGTCTTGGAGATCACCAGTAGAGACTACATCATAATTACCTTGTTAGCCCCAGCTGTCAGCTTGGGTTATATGCTTTTTAAGAACTAGATAGTATTGGCTCTGATCCTTATTTCATAATTTCAGATTTCTAAAAATTATTAGTGGGGTAAGGCCATCAATAATGGATCTGAAATGATCAGCAAGAAGAATCTAAATGAAATGGAAATGGCCGTGGTGACCTGAGGCTCAGAGCCTAATTCACTTTAAGGGTTTTCATGCAAACTTGTTTCCATTTGGCATTATTATTATTTTTTGCTAATTTGTTACTCCCTGACCCTCACTGACCTAAGGTGTTACAGTCACAACTGACTTTATTAAATACCTCAGGGAAGCAGATAATTCTATTACAGTAATATACATAAAGTTGAATGTTTTCTATTACTGCTCTTCAAAATCATGACTACTTTTGTAGTTTGGACATCATATTCTGGATGTGACTCACACCTCTTCTCTTCACTCTTCTGTCTCTACTCCACACCTTTGTTTTCTATTATCATTTTCTTAGAAAAACAACAACAACAGAGAGTCTTGTTGTGTCAGTCAGTGTTCTCCAGAGAAACAGAACCAGAGACATCTTTCTCCCTCTCCCTCTCCCTCTCCCTCTCCCTCTCCCTCTCTTCATTTATCCAGTGATCTTAAAGAACTGACTCACACAATGAGTTGGCAAATATGAAATCTGTAGTGCAGGCAGAGGGCAGGCTGAAAATTTGGCAGGGTTGATGCTTTGGTTTTCAGACAGATTTCTTCTCTAGGAAACCTCAGTTTTTGCTCTTAATATTTTCCATCTTATTGGCTGAAATTTGCCTATGTTATCAAAGGTAATTTATTTTTTTAAAGTCAGCTAATGAATTGACTGTAGATGTTAATCATACCTACAGTATGCCTTCGTGGCAACACTTAGATTAGTGTGTGATTAAATAGCTAGGCACTATAGCCTAGCCAATTTGAAACATGAAACTACTCATCATACTTGCCATTTTCTGATACTAAGCAATATCTTTCAGCATATATTCTCAACTCAACTTTAAATGATGACAGACTTATGGATTTAAATTTTCCAGTTATAATTTGTAGAGATACGTTGAATTAATTTCACAGACACATGTCTTTTACTCCAGTCTCTGTATAGAATAGAGTTGGATTTTATTATTTTCAGAGATCGTTCTATTACCAGAAGCCGTAAGAGTAAAACCCTAAATATAAAGAAAGCATTTACTAACTTCTACATGTTTTTTTGTTTTTAGTGGTTAATATCTAACAAAAATTACTCTGTCAGCTTTCAAGGCAATTTTCTTGTGGTTTCTTATTTGTGGAGTAAATGATGAGTTGCAACCACCCATAACATCATGTGCTGAAAGTTATATTCTTAGCTGAGGAGGGTGCCTGAGGCAGGACACTGGTGGAGAAAGTTTATGCACTAGGAAGAAGAGACTGGACTTGAAATTACAGTCTCAAAGGACATGTTGGAAATTAAGTTTTTAGGTATTTATTTCAGCAGCTTAAGGCACAATGTGTTGAAGCTCAGAGATCATTTTGAATGGGGTCAACAAACTTTTGTTTTTTATAAAAAAGTGGTAAGAAAATGTATACCCTGGAGCAGATTCTTAATCTTAATGGAACTGCATTGTACCAAGAAGGAAATGCTTTCCAAGACATCCCAAAAGCATAGGCACAAGCCCAAGGTTCAAGACTGAAAGGACTGATTGATGGTGAAATTCTGTGCAGTTACCAATGAAGATGTAACTGTGTCACTCTTTTTACTACGATAGATCAGTTATAGAGGGTAATTAATATATATGTATATATACACATTAATAGTGTATATAAGTATGTGTATGCATGTATATATTATAAATGTGATTTAATTACAAAATTTCATAAGTCTTTTATTAATTTGCCATTAATCCTACTTTTCCCCAAAGCCCTGTCATTTTTATCACATAATATTATAGTACACTTTTAATAAATATTTATGGTATTATGGGAAGAATGCTTATATCTGAACATTTTTCTGAATGTTGCCTAGAGACAATGGCAGAGAATAGATTAGTGTTTATTATCCCTAGTTTTATTATTCTGAATGAAAATATATAAAATTGTTAAAACTGCAGTGATTAATTATTTTGCTAACAGAGATCTACTATGGCAAGTAAATTTAGTACTAAGTCTGTAAGTTCTTGTACAGTTGCTGTGTCTCCATCTATCTGCCATGTAACTCCCTTCCGGCCTATGCGTCCATTCCAAGCCCCTGTATTACCCAGCATATTTAGATTCACTTTGTATTCATTTTTCTCTGTCCTTTACGCAGCTCATATACATTCACTAAAATGATAGTCAAGAAATAATTTTGCCCTTAACCCATAATACTGGTAGTCATAGAGTATATTTAGGTAGTGTTTTCCATGGGAAAGAAGCCAAAGAGAGGTGAATTCATGCATGCAAATCTGTCTCTCTTTCTAACCGCATATTATATCGATGTCTCATAAATGTGGCTTCAGGAGAGAAACATAACCATTTTTTTTTTGGTCTGTATGGGCAATGTATGCTCCTTATCAATTTTAAACATAAAAACAAACATTGTTATAAAATGCAAGCTGTATTCGGCTTCTTAATTAGTAGTTATAGAAAAATACAAGACAATCTTCTATTTGTCCATGAAAAATTGAAATCAGAACTTTGCAAACAGTTCAATTCTTTCAGTATTTGTCATACTATCTTTCAAGATCAAGTTCAAACTCCATTTTGTTTCGGTGGTGCTAAAATTTCATTAACCTTTTTCGAAACTCTGGTCTTGGACAGGCATGTAGTTAATTTATTTGGTAATTAATTCTATTTGACCTTGTCTTGGTACTTGTATTTTTTTCCCAACTCTTCTTTTTAACATGTAGAATTCTTGAAATAGGCAGTATGCCTGCTCTTTATTATGCTCTTCAGTAGCTAGTAGCGTCAAACACATAGTTTACTTCCTATGTACTCACATAAACGATGAATGAATATGATCAATTAACCAAGTGGGTCTAATTCTATCAAATTAGCTAATTACTAATTTATTTTTACAGTTCAGATACAGTATTTATAGAAGTACAGATTTCAGAGGAATTCAGCAACACAGATATGAACTGGCAAAAAAAAGAGGAAAAGTTAATACGACGAAGGATACCATTAGCTCAGAATTTAAAATCATGATATCCCATTAAACCTGGGAGAAATGAAGAGTAGAGCTAAAGCTATTATGATTCACCTGGAGCTATATTTGCTGATGGTGAAGATGCAAAGCTGGACTCGTGGCCCTTTATGATGTTTCTGTGTCATTATGCTGCTTCATTTCCTCAGCTGCCTGCGTTATCTTTCCGAAGTCTACATGTTATACCCAATTTGTGGTGGTTCATTAACAGGGAATATGCCACTTTAATTTCATTCCTGTCCTCTTATTCTCTACTCCAGGTGTAACTTTGTAAGCTGTCCTCTTCTTAAGGGGAAAATTGTGCTCTGGTCAAATTGCTACAGAAAAATTGCTACATGTTTAAATTAAATAGCTTATTTGAAGAAAATAATCAGTTTTCTTCACAAGATATTTTTTCTTTCATTATAAATGTAAGTTAAGTTGCATGTTGATCAAAAAGTATTGACTATGATTATTAGACTTCTTAGGAATACAGTAAGTTAATGAATTGGGTCCATTTAAAAAATAAATTATCTTTTTTGGTATAGTTCATATATTAAATTGAACTTCTTTTAAGTGCTTGCTCAATGAGTATTGGCAAATGCATATGAGCCTGTAACTGCCACCACAATCAAGATATATTTTCATTGTAATCAAAGGTCTATCATACCTCTTGATAATCACCCACCTCCATCCAAGCCAGATAACTACTGCTGTGTTCTTGGGGACACACATTTTAAAAAATGAATCAGTGATGCATATCTGACTTTAAACCTTTGCAGTGTACTGAATTTCTGTTGGCTATTAATTCTTTTTTATTTATTTTAGATTGTTTTACAACAAACCACTTTGTGGTTATGTAACAATGAGCAAAATTAGATCATTTTCAAGTCAATTTTTATTACTTTTTCTCCTGGGAATGAGTCATGTTTTTCTGTATGTCAACTCATTTTTAAATTTTATATTAAATGCCAGATATGTTCAAGTATTAAGGCAGTAAGAAATACCTCAAATAGCCAATCAGCATAAAAAATTATAGCTGATAAATTCTCTCTTTATTTTTTACCTTATTTTATTATAAATATGTGGGGTACAAGTCAGGATTAGGTACATAAGTAATATATGTTCAGGTAAGTTTTGTTCACATTCTATCCTCACAGGGAAACAATAAATATTTTAAGTTTCTCATTAGAGTAGCTTTTGCCTTACAATTAGTGAATAAATTGCCGGATATTCTTACTTTCCATTGTTTCAGGCATTATCAGGACAGTATTGATAGAGTTATCATAGGAACACTCTAAATTAATTAAAGTTTTATTATCTTGTTAGTTATTTCTTTTACAATTGTTTTTAGTGGTTGTGCTTATCACCACAATATTCATTAACACCAATTTCACCAAATCACTTCTCCTAAGAGGTAGAAATCTTGCAGTCATACTAGGCCCATTTGCCACATGTAGCTCCATTTTATATGCGATCAGTTACAGTATTACATCTATATATGTCATAAAGTCACACTAAGATGTACATTTTGCTTGTTATATATATTTTGTAAAGTTTAACAGAAAAAAATAATAGTGTTTATGTGTAACCACATATTACCAAAAAATCTTAGCTTTCCTTTGAATTTCTTTCCCCTCAACTGATATTTCAGTGATGAATATTCTTGGTTTTGCTTTATCTAAAAATGTCTGTATTCTACCTTCAAAGGAGCTTTTCACTGTGTATAGAATTCTAGCTTGATTTGTTTTTCTCTTTCAGCTGTTTAAATATCATTCCATTTTCTTCTGTCCTCTATTGCTCTTATGAGCAGTCAGTAAACATTCACATTGTTGTCTCCTTACTTGTGATGTGTGATTGTACTCTGATTGTTTTCAAGATATTTTCTTTATCCTGGGTGTTCAACAGTCTGACTGTAATGTCCTCTGGTTCTCTCTTGCATTTGCCATACTTGGTGTTCACTGAACTTCTTGAAATTGTAAACTTATAACCTTCATAACCTTTCTACGGATATCAGGCATGTTCACCATTCCTTGTTCAAACACCTTTTCTGCCCCATTCTCTCTCTTCCCTTCCTAGGATTAAAATTACATATATGTTTGATGTGATAACACTGTTTCATAAGTCACTGAGGAACTTTTCTTTTTTATTTTTCCCATGTTTCCCTTCTTTTTCTTCAATTGGCAGAAGTGAAGGCACTGCAGTCAGAGAAGGTAATCAGATATCCAGGATGCATATCTGAGGAGGCAGTGACACATCATTGCCTTTTTAGAATGCAAGTATTGTGCTTCTCAGGGAAATAAGAGCATATTAAGCACTCAACATCAATCTCTACTCGAGGGTTAAACATTTTGCAGGAAGCAACTATCTTAGCCTTGGTGGGAGAGGACCCCCACTGTCAGATGCATGCATCACCTCCATCTTTGCTGTCATGGTCACCTGATCATATACTCATTGCACAAACACTAGAGTGGCCTCAGAAAATGGCTGGTCACTGCCACATATCCTTTCTTCAGATGACTAGTCCCTAATGCTCCAGGGTCATTCCAGAGCCTAACCACAATTTCTCATAAATATACTGGAGCTCCCAAACATGCAGGAGCTTTTATTAAACTAAAGAACAATTATCTGCCACAAAAGGCATGGCCTTGCTTGTGAACCTGAGGGATATTCACTGTGATATTTATATAAGGGCATGACGGAGACAGTTCATAATTTATCTACCATAGACATCTTGACATCATTGTGTCTCTTGCATCATGTATTCTGAATGAGCACAGAACATCTTATTTTGTTGCCTAAACCTAATACATGGGCCAGACCTGAAAGTGGGAGTCTTCAGAATTGACAATAAGTAAGTTAGAGTATCTGAAAAGATATAAGATACTGTTGTTTCTTTTATCTAAAGAGGTTCAACAAGCATTGCAGATCTTTCTCCGTGGAAAACACATGGTGCAGGTAGTTATCATTTCCCTTAGAGAGTATTTTGTAACATGCCTCATGCCATCAGGCTCCTAAACTTAACTAACATTTTTATTTCCAATGATCTGTCAAAAACATGTCTTCTTAAGATTTGTCAACATCACACTAGCAATTGAATCCATATAACTATTAAAGCAGTGAATGATGCGGCTCCCAAATTTCATCTTCAGGGTTTTTTTTAGGGGGGAGGGGAAAGTTGTCAGTTTGATATCAAATAGCCTCAGAAGAATTGCTCAGAAAGGAGAGTTTAAGGCAGAGATTAAGGTGCTACTAATTTACTTGGGAATATCATCCCAGGAAAAAAGAGTGAGGGAAAATGAGAGTGAGTAAGGGAATGAGAGACGTTACATAGGTGCATTAATAATGTGGTTACAACTTAGCATCAAGTGTGGTCACTTAATCTTGGGACCATCTTCTGGGGCTTGCTAAAAAAGGAAGGTTGTGAATGATTACATCTGAAGATCATATGCATAAAAAAGGGGAAGAAGAAAAACCCATACATTTCCAGCTACCTGTATCTTATTGGTTAAATGTTTGCCGCAGAAGGTCTTAACCCTATCAAGCCTGTAGTCGGCACAGGATTGGGCACTTGTTGGGATCACATGGTAACTCATGCCTCAGCATCAGCAGGGAGGTTCCCAGCAGAAAGTGATTAGTGTGGACTTCAAGCAAGGCACTGTCAGCTTGTTCCCTGAGACATCTGTCAGAGCCCACCTGCAGCAGGCTGACAGCAGTGGCTGTAGCAAGGCAGGTAGTAAGTTTTGAGTATAATCACACCAATCTCACTGCCCCATAGTCTGTGAAGACACTAAAATGTCAACATCCCTTTTAACATAGAAGCAAAAGTGCAGACTTTCATTTACACCACTTGCAAAATCAAGACACTGAGATCAGCCAGGACCAGCCTGAACCGTTTACATAACTAATTTGTAGCTTGTGTGCCAGGTATGGTGCCGAGCCACCATAGGATCTCACCCCGTGTGACAAATGCCAAGAAGGTTTCTACAGCAGGCAGCCAGGCAAGCAGTCGCTGGGTGGTGGGAACTTGATATCTTTCTAAATCTCTGCCCAGAAACTCTCCAGCCTAATCTTTCTGTTTGGTATAACACATATGAAAGGCTCTTCATTTCTCCTGAATGTGCTTTTCTTGCCTCTTCCCTAGACTGCGTTCTCTGGACCACCCTTCCCTCAGCTCTCCCTAAAGACTATGTGTGCTCACATGGCAACACAATGGATATCACCATTTTCTTCCTCTCGTCAGCGTTAGACAAGATTTTGCTGTGTATTCCATATGTTTTTTACTTGTATTTACTTACTTTTGATAACATTGTAACTAAAGCCAGACTTATTATATGATTTTCCATGATCTAGCCAAGAACATCCAGACCCCAAATGCATTTAGAAAAGGCAAATTAACTATCTATCTACTTTTAATCTTGTATATTGTGATGTGTTCTGTTGTAAGTGATTTTTCTCTCATTCACTGTCTGGAAGTCCTTCACATAGTTAAAGATTTTAAGCAAAATTTACTAGAAAACATTGGTTTTTGGAACCATGTATCTTCATTTCTTTTTACTTTTACTGAAGAGGCTAGTTTTTAAAACATAATTAATTTTGCTATTCTCATACGGAGTTTTAAAAAATTCCTGACCTGATGTAGTTATGAATTCCGTATTAATCAACACACTCACCATTTTTAATGAACTGTGTTCCTGTGATTTCACTTCAGACCATACATCTTTTTTATATTGCTAGCTCATATTAAATCTTCTCTGCTGAATCTCTATCTAGTGCCAATCCAGTGACTTCTACTGAGACTGTGTGCTACTCAGGGCTTCATGGTCCACTACTGAGTTCCTTTCCTTCCAACACTATGCCAATGTGTGTTTGTTCTTATTGTTGTAACTTCAATATATGTTTGGCATAGTTCTAGTTAGTTTAATTGTATTATTTCATTTAATATCCAAAACAACTCTAAAACTTGAGAACTATTTTCATTGCATTTACCCATGATGGGATTGCTAATACAGTAAGTTGAGTGACAGAGCCAGGACACCAAGTTCAGTATCATGTCACCTTGTCACCAGGCTGTTCATAATCTTCATAGAAACTAGATCACCACGACTGGAATAGAAAGGGGTGGAATTGAACACAGTGGTCCAGGCAGAGGATTTGGACAAGGAGAGTGGCCACATGATCTTAGCAGTAAGTGAGGTCTTAAGGTGCAAGGAGTTTGTTTCTCATTGGTCCAGAGTCTGGCCAAAGGAAAGCTAGCTCAAGAAAGGGCAGACATTGACTGATAAATAAACCCTCTTGTAGCAAGTATCTATACCATACATTTAGCCACAATTCTAAAAAAAAAAAAAAGAAACATTTCTTAATTTGTACAAGTTAAAAGATGTCGGCATGGAGAATGTATGAAAGAGACACATGATAATATTTTTAATGACACATTAATGGTATTGTTGTGACTGACAAATTAGTAGCAATGGCTTCTCACATTATGACCCTGGTTGCTGGGGGACCAGGGAATGACTAACAGCAGCATGAGATGTGAGGGCAGCGGTGGTACCAGTGGTCTCGCTGGCTGTTCCCAAAGGTACCAACATGGAGACAATGATGGCAGTCACCAGGGACACTAATGGTGAAGCCTTGAGGATGTGTGGACAGGATAAGAATTCTTGTCTTTCATATGTCATTTTATCCCGGAGCAACAGAATTGTTGATGATAACGTATGTCCTTAGAAATATTCTCATTATTGCCATTACCTTACTAGACTCTGATATGGCCATGTGCTCTTTGAGCTATGACTGCCACCATGTTTTCTAAACTTTGGCCCCCTCTCCTACCTTAGAGAGGTGAATCACTCTCTCTCTCTCTCTCTCTAATTTACTTTCTAAATAAACTATATTTTTCAATCTAGAAAAAGAAATATTCTCATTATAATGAGGAAATAGCATTCAATTTCAGTTAATATTTTGCTTACTTTCACTGAAACTAAAAAACTCTTCAGTTTTATTAAGATACTGTTTAAGTGCCTTCATGTAGAGGATTCCAGATTATGAAAGTTAAAAACGTCTGTATTACTCCTTCACTCCTGTTTTGGAAAAAAAATCTTGAGCATATTTATATCATTGTTGTGACTTAGCCTCCAGCCTCCCTACACAAAGTATTGTCAGGATAGTATTTATTATTTTCCTCCCATAAAATAAAAGTTGCCCTAGAAGTTTTTCAATATAGAACTAAAGCAATTTTCAGGAAATTGCAAGTAAAAGACTTTAAATGGGTTTCCTAATGATTAAGGCATTCCTTATGAGGCTGCTAAGAGAAAAACAAATCTTCCCTCAAGTCCGTATATTTCCCAGAAGCAGAAGTCCTTACATCATGACTTTGACAGCAAATGCTGAAATTATTGCAAAATATGAGTTTTCTGAAGTTACTACAAATCCCTTCATTTTAAACAAAAACTGTTTTCACTCACTTTTGTAATACAAGTCAGTAACACTCGGGTCTGATAGAAGTTGATGCCTATAATTGTGCATTCAGATGTGGCATTTACCATGAACCCACTGATCATTGTTCAGTGCATTCACACTCTATTTAAAGCTCAGTTTTAGAGGCTGACACTGATCAGCAGATCAGGTTTTTATAGCTTGTTCTTTTTGCTCTATTTTTTTTTAATATAATACATGTTGGTTATTAGTATATCTTCTATCTTTTCATCAAAGCATGTGTCATACTCTATTTTACTTTCACTGGTCCAATCATTAAAAGTGCACCCATCTTTTCTGGCCAAAATAACAACAATGAGAATAATGCTTTGGCTCTCTTTATGGTTATAAAGATTAATGTGAGAATAGGATGCTTTTGTATTTGAAATCCAGAAATTCTGTATGAGACTTCAGCTCAGTGGGAGGTGTTAAAATTGTTATAATCCTTTAGAGAGGATTTTGAAAACCATATATAAGTTGGTTCCTTCCCTGTTCCCTTTTTGAGAATTACCTTTTTAGAGGACCACAATTAATATACCCTTGAGGGTATTGAATAAGAAAAATATTAAAAACCACAAATCAGTATGGAAACATGAACTGACTTCCACCAATTTCCCGAAGACATAGCAAATTTGGGGTATTTTTATTTTTAACCTAGGAATTTATCACTGATTCTTCACTTGAACTTGAAGCCATCTTCCCTATAAGGAGAGAAGAGTGGAGTAGTCATTGACAACTCAGAGACTAACAAATGATGGGATGGAGGGGTAATCCATTGGCAACATGACGAGCAAACAATTGCTCTATCCTCATTATTTTGTTGTTGTTCACTGAGAAGTTAGTTTATTAAAAAAAAGTTTTATGTCTTACCTAAAGTCTCAACTTGGCTTTCAAATATAGGAGAACTAACAGATATGATTGATTTTTGATCCTTTACCAGTCTTATGAAGATATCTGTTTTGGTTTTTTTTTTTTGCTTCAGTGATGTTTGACTATCAGCACAGTGTTTTATTTCAAGTGTTATCACAATATCCTAGGAAATGATACACTTAAGATGTGTTTTACCTTTAAGTAGCTTACAGATTAGAAAACTTATTGACAATGTAAATTATAGAAATTTATTTCGTTTTTGTCTACTCATGTCAGACACTGTACCTTCCTCCAGCCATGTGAAGATTAATACAGGAGTGGTCTCAACTCCCCAAAAAGAAGCTAATGTTTAGCCAACTTTGTATAAGTATGTTACACTTAAGATCTCTAAGATTCCAGAGGGCATACAGTCTAAAGCATTTGTGGTATGGTAACCTTAGTCAAGAATACCTTGTCTCTTAAGACAAAAAAGATGGAAGAGGTATAAAAATCATGTCCTAGATCAAGTCATTGAAAATTTGCTGGAATGTATCAGGACTGTAAGGTCATGAAACTAAAGGAAAAGATTAAGTACGTCTTCCAAAATTCAGAAGGCACTCACATGGTGCACAGAACGGATTGATTTCAGTTTATACTCAGTACTGAACTGAGATCAGTAAGTGGAAATTTCTGTGTGATCATTTTAATTTCATCATCAAAAAGAACTTTCTAGCTAATGGATGTATTCAGCTTTGGAGAATAATTAACTGTTTACCGAGGAACACAATTTGAAGGGTATTCCTATCTTGGATGGGGTAGTTGAAGCCAAAGTGAAATCTTAAGCCAGGAAAGTCCCAGAGAAGTCTTAAAAACTGAATTCCCAGCTGTGACAGAATGAGAGGCAGACACACCTTGTCACACTCCCTCCCTTTTGGAGTTTAGACATGATAACTGACCAAGACTAAAGTTAAAGTACAAATCATGAGATTGACAAAATAGACATTTTTTGGCAATAAGACACCAGATTATAAACAGAACCCAAGGCCACGCCAGGCAAGTGTTAAGTTACATACTTCTACACTTAAGAATAAACTATGTCACAAAGTTCTAAGTGTCACAAAGTTTTTCTTTTTCTCTAGCAGCTAAACAAGCACTGGCCTCAAGACAAGTAACATTAAAACAATTTGCAGCTCACCCAGATGCTAATTACTGACACCTTGTTCCAGCAGCCATAGCTACAGCTTTGGTTGGACACGGGACTGATTTCAATTCTCCTGATAAGACCACTGATCATGTACTGGTTCTGGCTGGTGTACAAAGGCTGCACCCTTGAGTGACTGTGTGTCCCTACTTCACCTTTTGACACATAGGCCCTAAGTGTAATACATTTAAATGTTGAGTCTCTACCCGAGTGGACATGGGTAGTATATTAGGTGCATGTTCTTTCAGTATACATGTGTCAGGACCACCTTTATGAATATTCATTATTCCTCCTGTAACTTGTCAATATGTATGTTTGAGTAACCTATTCAACTTAAATTCCTGTCTTACCTCTCCTCCTTTGAAGTGCCTGTTTCTGAGTCTCTGCAGGGACTATGCTTCCCTGCCTGTGGGATGGCCACTTTGCAAGCAGTAGCCTTTTTATAAGAAATAAAGTCTTCTCTCCAAATGTATAAAGATTATGACTTTTCAGTTTACAGGGGATGATTTTTTTTTATTAAGGGAAGTTTAAAATCAGATCAATTTCATTTTTTAAATGAACACATTGCATTATACCAGCTGTCTGTGTGTGTGTCCATCGTTGCTTTATGTATACACATATGGGATATAGTTTGCTGGAGAATAGTAAAAGATCAGAAAGATTCCATTTTACCCTGGATAAAGTACATACTTTATTTTTATCCAGGGCACTTAGACTAGCATTGTTTTGTGGTATCTATTTGTTACTTAAAACATGGCCTTGTTGTAAGAGTTTTCTTGCGGGTAGCCTACTACCCAACTCTAACAAGACTGGACATATTGCACTATAACATGTTTTGTATAAGTGAGAACAAAAGTCATTAGCAAGGCCAAGCAATAATGCTAATGACAGTTATGTAGATAAAATCATTGGGTAAATAAAGTGCCCTAATTCATTTGAATCCTTTCTTAATGACACATAAGAACTCTGGATGATAAATGTTCTATCCTTAATTCTCAGGAGCACTTCTAGTGTTGATATATTCACAGTTCTGTCATATGCAACTACTTTCTTTGGGAAATTAACATCTTTAATGTTTTCTGCCAACCTTAATCCTTCAATAGCCATCTTTTGGATAGTTGCCACTTAATTCTGTACTGCATGCAAATTTCACTGTGTGTTTTATAATAAATTAATCATTCATTCAAAAACATTTGAATGCATACTACTTACATCTACACACAAAGGATGCATCAGTTTTAAAAATTAGACAGGTTTTCTTACTTTCACAAAACTTTCATGACCATATTGGCTCAACTGTCAAAATACTTTTATCAAGTCATTGGGTGGCAATAACTTTATTTAATATTTTGAATTCTGCTAGCCATCTTCATCATTAGAGTAATGTATCCATCAAGGTAAAGAAAAATTCTCTAAGTATTTTAAGCAAAAATGAATGTAATGTTCTTAAAAATGATTGATAAAGAAGAGATTGAGAATGATTGCTAAATAGCTTCTAACACAGATTACAAATGGACACATATACCACAATTGCTATATTACTAATGCATTAGTATATTAAAGAGGCTGATAATTTCTCAACTACTCACTTTTCCAGAGTGTCCTTCGTCCCAGAGACTTGTCATATTGATAGTATCATGTGATTTAGATATTTCTGGCTACAGCAATTGGATCAGATTTGGACATTTGACCAAAGATGGACCAGTGCATAGGCTGGAATGAACGTCAGATTCAGGTATTCTTTTGGTAGTTTGAACAATAAGACACCAGACTCTGAGTCATTTCACTAAAGGCATTCTTTAGGAACCAGTGCTATTAACAACTTGGTTCATACATGTCCCAGATTCTGTTTTTGTTTTTTGCTTGTTTTATTCTTAGAATTTTTTTTTTTTTGGTAAACTTTTCCTTGTGGAACAAGATACTCATAATCTTACTAAATTCTTCTCCCTCTACCCTTCTGTTTTAAATAAATGTACGTAGTTTTCTCTTTCTTGAGATAAAATTTGCTTTGGTTGATAAAATAAGCCCTAAATTTTCATTTTGTAATTAATGGGTTTAAACTTCACCAGTGCTAAATTATCAGTAGTTTCCTATAATTTGATATAAACCTATATGCCTATGAATTTCTAGACAAATGCTCATGAATTCTGGAAAACTTTATTTTAAGGTAATTTTTACCATAAAATAGTTAAATTTCTTTGTATGAGACTAAGATGTGTGTGTGTGTGTGTGTGTGTGTGTGTATGTATGTATATATATGTTTATATTCTTTCACTTACTAGTTACAGTAGTATGGTAGTTAGGATTAACTCTGGTGGGGCAGAGATAGAAAGGCCAAAATAATGGGCTTAGATGAGATAAAAGTTTATGCCTTATATAAAATAACTAAGGTGAAAGTCATTTTGGGTTGGTGTCGCAGCATATGGTCAGAGACGCAGGCCTTTTTTATCTTTTTTTATATAAACATATTTTTTATTTTAGAACTGTGGGGTACAGTTAAGGGTGAGGTATACAAATATATATTGTTCAGGCACCTTTGTTCATAAGGGGTGTCTCCCCATCCCCAGACAGATATTGACTACCATTAATCCCACCTCCCTTAAAGTGAATAGACTGACAAAGATAATTAGAATTACTGCATTTAGGAAAGACATCAATGAAGTGTTCCTTTTTTAAGATTTATGCTCCTAGCCGGGCTTGGTGGCTCAGCCTGTAATCCTGAGCCTTGGGAGGCTGAGGTGTGTGGATTGCCTGAGCCCGCGGGTTCGAGACCTGCCTGGGCAACTTGGCGAGACCTCATCTCTACAATAAATCAAAAAAATCAGCCGGGCATGGTAGCGCGTGCCTGTAATTCCGGCTACTCGGAGGCTGAGGCAGAAGGAT
>CAUYQG010048066.1:0-10513 GCA_963574415.1 Tarsius wallacei
TCGCTTTTTAACATGTGCAAGGTAAGAACAATGCTGCAAAGGGTTAGAAAGAAAATTGTAAACACAAGTTTGTGGCAGCTTACTTCAAAATATCACATATATCCCATAAATATATACAACTATTATAAGTCACTTCAAAAAACACACATAAAACACACAAGAGCCTGTGTTGAAGGGAGTGATGTTTATATTGAGGAGAAGTGAATTATCAAGGTAGGTGTTATCACAACAATGAGTACCCTCAATACCTTAGAGATTACGAAGTGAATATTCTCCAATTTGAGCATCCCCTCCTTACTGCAGTCTGATGAGGTTAATAGAACCACATGGTGGAAGCATCAGATGTGATTTTTTTTTTGTAATTTACAAAATGGGATGAAAAGAAAAAAGTCCTTCAACTCAACTGTATGAAAGTTAAATTTTGCAACATGCAAAATCTCCAGATTGAGGGCCTAGTATTTCTCCTTCACATGGGGCAAGTCTGCAGAATCTTTGAATTTTAAAATTGGGAAAGTGGTATTTGCATGACATAGAATTGAAGTAAGCTGCCACAAACTTGTGTTTACAATTTTCTTTCTAACCCTTTGCAGCATTGTTCTTACCTTGCACATGTTAAAAAGCGAAGGAATAATATGCATCTGTTGGATCTTTTGCAAATGCATCTACTGTTGGAGTTCTTGTTTTGTTCTCTCCTCCCAGGCCTAACCATGGTGTCCTCTTATCAGCTAGTCCATTCTCACTATGTGACAGGTTACATCAAGGTAATTTGTTAAAACCTGAAAATGTTTTATTAAAGGTAAACTGGAAGATACACATCATATTTCCAGTTAATTCCCAATACAAATATCAGTAACAGCTCCTCTTACACATATAAAATATCACATTCTGATTAGCTCAGTAGACCAGGTATCCTACAGAGACCAGATATGCCCATTTTGAAAATAAAGGAATGTATACCAAGGCTGTGTGGTTCCAGTGTGAGTGCTGGGTCTGGAACCCAAGGTTTATGACTACTATGAATCAAGTGACTTTTTCCCCCTTAACCATAGCACCACCTGACTTGTAACATAAACTCAACTATTCTTTTCTCAAGTGACTTGTCAACTTGGCTAGGCTACAGTGGCCATGTGTTCTCTCAAATACTAATTTAAGTATTGTTGTGAAGATATTCTATGGATGTGATCACCATAAGTTGACTTTAAATTAAAGGAGATTATCCTAGCTAACTTAGGCAGGCCTGATTCAGTCAGTTGAAATTCCTTCAGTGCTGAGTTGAAGCTTCCCTGAGACAAGAAGAAATTCTGCATGTGGATGGCAGCTTCAGCTCATGTCTGAGATTCCAGCCTGCTCTTTTTGTTTGTCTTTCCTGTGGAGTTGAGGCTTGCCCAACCAGCTCCCTCAATTACATAAAAAAAATTCCTTGCAATACGTCTCTCAATATATATATGTTGTTTACTTGTTCTGTTTCTCTGGTTGAATCCTGACTGATGCAGATAGGGAGCCTTTGCAATTAAGACATGGATCTGATGAGCTGGAGCATATCTTTAGATTTTCATCCATAGATGGATGGAAAGAGGAAATGGATCCTTGGGTGGGCAGAGGCCACTGCTTCTCACTTCACTGAATCAGGAGCCTGACCTCTCATAGACTTTTGTGCAACTCTTTCCAAAGGAGTAGACCTGGACTGGACAGTGAAGCTAGAATTGCTTTCAAATGGAATGACCAACTGGATATTGGCCCTCTGTGTACTGGTGAATATGTGGAAGAGGAAGAATAGGCAAGAGAAGTATGGATCAGAAACTCAGTACACCAACATGCCAAAAGGGTCCATTGGCCATTCCTGGGAAATCAGAACTTCAGCCAGATTCACATGCCACCAGGCAATGGTCAAGAGGGCTATGTCCCTTGAGGCCTGGAGGCCACTAGATGAACAAGAGATGGCCAATGGCTGTTGGAAGGAGAAAGGAGCATGGAGAATGGAGAATGGGTAGGAATGCTATGTGTATGGAAACTTTGGAATAATTAATGTAGCCTACTGGGTATCTTCAATAGAAAGTGATGCATTACTTAGAATGTACCTTTCTAAGTGTTCTGATTCTAGCTGTTCATTGCCATTGAGCTATTTTTACAATCTGTAAACTGTAGAAAACTGATGGCAATGCAGTTATAATTGGCAGTACAAGATAATTATTATGCACAGACCTGAAAATAAACTCTATTAGGTGGATGTTCAATGATCTCCCTCCTCATAGAAAAAGCCATCTCAACATTCCTTGCCTCTATATTAACATGTCATTTTTTGACTTATTCTTTGAGTCTTTTGTGACATTTGTATGATTTCTTTATTATTTAATTAAAAAGCTAAATGAAAATCTTGGACACATGTCAATTTTATATTTGCATAAGAGTCATGATTTTACTGTATTTGAAAAATTATCCTTTAACAATGCCTGAGGTGCCCTGGGTATGTGCAGGGTAGAATATCACAGGCAGAATTTTCTTTAGAGGCAAGGATAAAAATGTGTCCAGTGGGGAGAGCCAAGGGGGGGTCACTAGCCCCCATTTTTCAAAATTAGGACAACATAGATATTTTTTATATTGCCCTTTGAGATTAATGTCCAAAAATGTTTTATGATGTTTTTGAAGAGGAATGAAATCTACTCTGTCTAGCCCTTATATAAACTCTTACTTATGTATATATAATTTATATGTTACCTGCTTCCAAAAACCACATTTGAATTGGGCCAAGTGGCAATAAGAGACAAAATAATAGATTGTGTAGCAGACCAGACCTTGCCTTACAAAGGGCAATGTCATCTGTAGAACCACAGAGCAGATGGTGAAACACCATATGATAAAAATAATAAAAGGTTACATGATAAATATATTACAAAAACAATCAGGCAACTAAGAGACTGATGAACAGGAAGTCAGGGGGTGGGAGGATCAGAACTGTCTCTGAGATATTAATATTACCTTGCACTTGGATTTATGTGTCCACAGCCACCAAAGAACCAAGCATGGTTTCACTTTCATTACAACTCAGTCTTCATACTGCCTGTGGTTGGGGACAGGAGTGTGAAGGTCTGGGCAGCAGAAATCGCTAGTTCTGGTGTGTGGATGAAACATGAGGACAGGAACGGGGACCTAAGACCTCATAGCCAGCTGAGAAAATAAAAATTGAAGCCCAGAGCTCCTGCTGGGCTACTGTCCCTTCTACCTGACCATGTTACTTCCAGCACTATGATGACAGAGGGGACGGCTATGTCAAGGGTCAGGGAGCAAGTGATGCAAAAAACAGAATGGAGGGAGCACATTCTACTATTTTCTTAATGTACATGACTATCATTTGGGAGATAATTACCACACATATTAGGACAAGTGATACAAGATATGTGATAACAGAGATTTTTGTTGTCTAGAATAGAACCTAATACATTTTCCCTAATGGCCTCTTTAAGGAATATATCACAGAATTAAACTGAATGTGTATATATTCTATAAGAAATGCTGTGCCAAGCCGGGCTCGGTGGCTCAGACTGTAATCCTGCACCTTGGGAGGCTGAGGTGAGTGGATTGCCTGAGGTGGCAGGTTCAAGACTCGCCTGGACAACTTGGCGAGACCTCATCTCTACAATAAGTCAAAAATTAGCTGGGCATAGTAGTGCACACCTATAGTTCCAGCTACTTGGAAGGCTGAGGTGGAAGGATCGCCGGAGCCCAGCAGGTCGAGGCTGCAGTGGCTGGGAGCAGCCACTGCACTCCAGTCTGGGTGACAGAGTGAGATTCCAACTCAAAAAAAAAAAAAAAAAGAAATACTGTGCCTTTGACAAATAAACTCACATTTTATCTAGAAGGACATTTGAAAAACTATGGTAAAATATTTGTTTTTACTATCTAGGGGCTGTTGTTCAGAAAAGAATCCAGACTAAAGTTGAGCTCCAGACAAGGAAAGAAGAACATCTCTCAGGACTATGTGGGAAAAATACAAACAGAACTTGAAAAGTCCAGAGGCAGTAGCAGTTCACATGTTTACACAAAGGGAAGAAGGAGTTGAGCATAAATGTTAGTCACAAATTGCAGGGCTCTAGCCTCAAAACCTTGGAAATGTACCAGCTAGAGGACAGTCTCTGTGTATATTCACACTGCTTAAGACCTGTGTAATATTCTAAGCATGATTACCATGGGCTCCCATGATGGGTAGGGCAGAATTGGGTGGGGTGAGAGGGCAGAGAAGTTGACAATTATAAAATAAAACAAAACTATTCTTCAGAATTCACAGTACACAAAATTCTTGGAAGCTATTTATACTAATGACAGTTTTACAACATGGTCTTCTAGCTGTGTGTTTGGTGTCACACTGAAAGTTTAGAAGAGGGAAAAATGAAAGTAGGGAATTATGATGATGGAACACCTGTTGCAAGTTGGATAAGAGATTTACAGTGGCCTTAGAATGGAGGACCAGGTTCTGTGGATCCCTGAGTTGCACTTTAGGTAGTGAGTTGTTTCTTGCAATTGTCAAACCAACCTGTGAGTTCATCACCTGGATACTTCAAGAGTCAGTAATGAATTATACACTCTAGGGACATGGAAGAAATAGGATTATCTGTCTATGATGAGGTAGCATTGATATGAAGCTTCTATGATATTTCTGTAGCCTCCTAGGCACCACATTTATACTGGCAATGTCTCTTCTACTCTTAATATTGTACTTTATAATAGTTATTGAGCACCTACTATGTGCCAAGTGTTACTTTCTGAGTATTAATTCGCATAAATAAACCAAGAAATGTTTTTATGGACTTGAATGGAAAAACTCATCAGGTAAGTTAACTAAGTTTCCCTTTTAGATGTGTAAATGTTTTCCTAAGTTATCAGTTTCAATAATTTTTGGAACTGGTTAAGCTGGATTCTGATAGGAACATTTGCCCCAGGTTTTTACATGCTTGTGTAATTTGGGTTTAACTCACCTACTCATTTCAAATCCTATCAAGAGTTGGAACAATTTACACACCTATGATGTAGGAGGCTGATGACTTGGAGTGATTGGAAGGAAGTAGACAGATTCTAGTTACCCCTCTGTGGCCTCTCTCACCCTTCACATAATATGGAATCTCTATCCATGTATACTTTAAATTCACTGTGTCATTCATATTCTAAATTAGGCAGCAAAGTCTCATTTAGGGTGCTTTAATGGGTGAGCCTGGAAAAGTCTATGCATCCCCTTCTATTGGCATATTGGTTGGCCAGATTGTTGTGGTCCCTTTCAGTAGACACTAAGTCATTAGGTCTGGGCTTCAGGACTCTGCAACTTAAAAGAGGGACTGAGTGGCTCCCAAGGGCAGGCTTGAGGGGTGAGGTGCTATGGATAGTAGGAGTTGACCTTCTCCCTATCCTCACTCTTAGCTGAAGACGCAGCTTCCACTTTCACCGAGAAAGCTGACACAATCACAGGGAAATGACCACAAACTACCAGATTGCATCTACAAGCTCTTACACTTATATCTTACATTTTTTCCCTTTTGTCTTATAATGAACACCATGGCCAGCACAGACAGAAGTAAGTCAAGACACAGAGACATTAACTGCAGAGAATGGTCCCAGTTCATGGAAAGATGGAGGGAAGAACTGAAACCATGCTTCTTCAAAGTGGGCATCCTGCATAGAAACTTATTGGAGGAGTTAGAGATGGGAGGCTTAGCCACATGATGAGCTAACCCTTTTCTGTTGCTCACATGCATATCATTAATCAGGAGGGCATGCAATCCATGGAGCCTTTCCCCGCTTTGGCCTGCTGAAAACAGATAGGCACATAGCATTTTACCCCTGGCTAGACAAATCAAAGATGTGAAAGCAATGTGTCAGCAATAACCACCATTAAACAGAGATCTCAGGAGTGGAACAGACCTTTTAAGCATCTGTTTTATTTGAAGCCCGGCATTTATCTCTCTGGCTCTGGCCCAGTTATCCAGCTGTCAAGGACTCAAACCCATCCCAGAGTTGCCTCTTGGGATCTGGAATATCCAATCTGTCACTTGCTTTCAGAACTCTTTTAGAATAATTCTGTGAAATTTCTGGCAATGCATTAGAAAATATTTTAAAAATTCAATGGTTTTTTTGGTTTTGCTTTTAAAAGCAGCTCTTAGGAAAGCATTTAAATCCAGTTATAAATCATGTGAGAGATAATTTGTACATAGTACAATGTATGCCTAGATAGTCTGGTTTCTTTATTATCAGATGAATAATTTGATAAAGAAGCTTGTAAGTTTTGAAGTGACTTTTCAAGGGGGTCATGTCGCCAGTATCGAGGAGTGATCTGATGATGCCATCATCCATCATGGCTCTTTCTTTGTCCTTTTCTATGTGCTTTGTACCTTATGGGTTCTGCTTCTGGTACTGTTGCTTGGGCTAGCCACTCACATAAGCCTTGTGGTACAATCTGGGGAACTCCTTACTCATCTCACAGACTTAGACCCCAAGTCCAAGTCTTGGGAGGTGCGCCATTATCTCTAACTCTCGAGATTTCTTTTCATGGTCATGCTTTTCCCTGTTTTCCTGATTCTTTTTTCCCATTTATTGACTTCTTTTCCCTATTTTAATTTCCCCCTCTTGACATTGATGGCTCCATTGACTGCCATTTGCTACCTACTGACCTGAAAGCTTAGTAACAGCAGTGGGGCGAGAATTATCACTGTGAATTATCTCAAGTGAATGAGATTTATCATGGTGAATGACATAATAATTTGACTTGGGTATACCTGTGTCCTGTACTTGGGTGGACTTCTAGATAAACAATGATGGAGAGAGGTGAGTCTGAAACATGAAATGTATCCAAAGCAACAATAGCTGGATGTTTTGGCTTATTGTCCATTTGCAAAATATAACCACCTGTTTTTTCCCTTTTATTAAGGAAGAGCTTTTAAAAAAACCTATTAAGAAACATCAAAATGATTCTTGGGCATTAGGCATCTGTTAAAATGTTTTGATTGGTTTAAAATAAATAAGATATTTCTCTTCAATTAAATGTGTAGATTTTTAAATAAAAGGCAAATTCTCCATGAATATACAGCTTAATTTTTGGGGAGCTTGAGGGGAAGGTTAATTATTAAACAAGCAAATAAACATAAGCACACACATCATAGTGAAACTGTATAGGGCATGATGTCCTAAGGGCTGCTTTGATTAGTCAATACAGGGAAAGCAGAGATTACAAAGCCGTCCTTTGAAAGCTAAACTGGTTAATTCATTAACTAACATGGAAAATAAAATCTGCCAGGCTTAGTGGCTCAGCCTGTAATCCCGCACCTTGGGAGGCTGAGGTGAGTGGATTGTCTGAACCCGTGGGTTCGAGACCCACCTGGGCAACTTGGTGAGACCTCATCTCTACAACAAATCAAAAAAATTTAGCCGGGTGTGGTAGCACACGCCTGAGTTCCAGCTACCTGGAAAGCTGAGTCGGAAGGATCGCCGGAGCCCAGCAGGTCGAGGCTGCGGTGGCCGGGAGCAGCCACTGCACTCCAGTCTGGGCAACAGAGTGAGATTCCAACTCAAAAAAAAAAAAAGAAACTTACATCTGCAGGAGTCATCAATAAATCATGTATCTTTCAGGATAGAGCTACACATTAGAAGCCTAATCAAGACTTCCTGGATCTTAAAGAAGCCATAACTAATAATGTGCCTTGGAAGAATATGTGGATGAACATAAGCAAATTGGCTGCCTGGAGTCTGTACTTAGGGAGTCAAAGGGCAAGTCTTCCTTAGAGTCATTGGCATTATTTAGAAAATGAAGCACCCTGACCACCAACAGGAAGGCTTTAGTACACCTGGGAATTACAACCTATAGTAGTGAGGGATGACTGATGATTGTGGCTTGATAGCACTCATTCATTTCCCCATGGCCCAGATTTCAGGCTCTCTGAATAACCTTCTGATCATAACTTGACTCCTTCAATAGATTTTCCTCCTTGTGATGTTTCCCAAGTTGGCTTTCTAATTTATATATCAGTCTTCTGTGAGTTTATCTCATGTGAGTTTGGGTCCCTAAGCTCAATCATCTCTATAGACCCTTGACACAATCTAGTTATGTCTCCTGCTGGGCAAAGGGCAAGATTCTGCAGCACAGTGATGATGACAATCATCACTTGCCAGCCTCACCCAGGGCAACATCACATCCCAATCATGCATACACATTTTTGTCATTTCTTATTGGTATAATAGCACTAAGAGTGATGATGATGGCTACTATTTATTCTTGGCTTATCATATGTCAAGTACTTTACATGAATCCTTCCAGTAAACCCTCACAGTTACTCTTTGGAGCAGATACTATGATATGTCTTTGTTGCTGGGTGTGTTGGCTCAAGCCTGTAATCCCAGCACTTTGGGAAGCTGAGGCGAGAGGATTTCCTGAGCTTAGGGGTTTGAGACCAGTCTGGGCAATTTGATGAGACCTTGTCTCTATAATAAATAAATAAATAAAACCAAGCTGGGCATGGTAGTGTGTGCCTGTTGTTCCAGCTACTTGGGAGACTGAGGTGGAAGGGTCACCTTAGCCCAGCAGGTTGAGGCTGCAGTGGCTGTGAGCATGCCACTACACTCCAGCCTGAGCAACAGAGTAAAAAAAAATAGCTCTTAGTTTACAGATGATAAAATTGAGACTAAATCAGATAAATGACTTTTCAAAATATCACATTGCCGGGGAGTCAGTGGTGATGCCTGGATTGAGGCCTTACTGCAGAGTAAGTGTACCCAACTATCCATGACCTGGTCTCTTAAACCAGCTCACTAAACACACCAACCACAGACAACTAGGTGAGCATTGCCAGGGGTATGAATATTGGTCTGGGTTTGATGTCATTTCATTAATCATGATTAATAAACATTTCTGCATTCAGAAACCTTTACTGAGAAGCCACTATGTAGAGACTAGAGATAGAAAGATGAACAGATTATCACTTAATTGCTCTTGTTCTTTTCCCTGAACCTTCAGCACCTTCTCGCCATCCTAATCTTAGCTGAAGACTCAGCTTTTATTTTCATTGAGAAAACTTATGCCATCACAGTGAAATGCCCACAAGCTACCAGACTACATCTACCTATCCTTCCACTTATGCCTTACATACTTTCTCTCTTTTGCCTTCTCTTTTTCCTTTCTTTAAAAAAATTATTTGTAGAGACAGGGTCTTGCTATGTTGTCCAGGCTGGTCTCAAACTCCTGGCCTCAAGTGATCCTTCTGCCTCAGCCTCCCAAAGTGCTAGGAGTACAGGTGTGAGCCTCTGTGCCGGGTCCCTCTTTTGACTTCTAATGGAGGTGAAGCAAACAAACAAATAATGGCAGAAGCACTAAAAGGCATCAAAATTGATAAATTCAGAAACTCTTTTGTATCTCCATAAATAATATTGCATCAAATGAAGAGTACTTTGAAGGTGACTGAAGTTTAAACATGTAAGAATAAATATAGAATTTTTTAATAAATAAATTTTGGGTTTTTATTTTCCCCCATCATAGGACCTAGGAATTGAAAGGTAAGCAAAGTATCCACTGTCCTATTCAGTCCATCCATGCCCATATCTGCCTGTCTTTAGTGTTCTCTGATGAACACCAGGAGGAATAATGGAAGGATGATGTTATCTTCCTCCCATTTGCTCCGGCCTCAACCTTGGTGTCTGTCCTCTTTCTGTGGCATTCCACATCTCATCTCTTAGAAAGTCCTTTAAATACATTCAGAATCCTCCATAACATCCCTCCTGACTCAGCCACCATCTCTGCAAATAGCCTCCTGACCAGCCTCTCTGTGTCCACTGTTCTCTGAAAATCTATTCTCAACACAGCAGACATGGTGGTCCTTTCAAAAACATAAGTCAGATTTTGGCAGTCCTCTGCTGAAAATCTTCTTCTCTCAAAGAGGCTGTCACACTATGTCCCAGCAGTCTCTTTCTTGTGAGCACTGAGGTCCCTAGAGCAGGGCTGTCTTGTGGGAGACCTGCATACCCTCCTGCTGTCCTCAGCCATGGGTGATTCTAGAAGGGACCATTCAGGGCTGGTGAAGCTCCCTCTGGAAAACTCACACTCCCTTTCAAAGTGAATTATAATTCTCCCCAGTGAACTGGCATTATTTTTGTGAGATAAAAATCTAATTTAAAAAAGAGTTGAAAAGCAGAAGCCTTCCAAGGACTCGAACCAAAGTCTGCCTATTCTCTCTCTTTCTCCCCAAGTCTTTTTCTTCTAGGAGAGTCTCCACCTTTTCTACGAATTCAAAATGCCAAGCTTGCCCATCCTGCTTCCTCCTCCCTCCTCTGCCCAGAGCTTTTGTCCTCAAGCCAACCTAGAAAGCCAGAAGGTAGAGGCAGAGCAAGCGGCCAGGGCACTAATCTTCCTGGGGGCCAGGTCACACGAGACTCCCCAGCTTCTTCCCTGGGGTTCCTTGAAGTTTAATTGTTGTTGGTTTTATGCTTCTGAAGCTGCCAATGAATGTGCAGCTGCTAACAGTTTACTGTTTCGATTTCTCCTTGT
>CAUYQG010048067.1:0-67251 GCA_963574415.1 Tarsius wallacei
GGGATTAATGATACTCAATACCTGTCTGGGGACGGGGAGACACCTCTTATCACCAAGGGTGTCTGAAGGAAGCATATTTGTATATCTAATCCTTAACTGTACCCCACAATATGATAATAAAAAATACTGATTAATAAAAAAAATAAAATAAAATAAAATAATTCACTCCTCCCATTTCTTTTGGTAACCAGTGTTTGACGGGATGTATTTTGGGAGGTGTTGAAACATTAGAAGATAACCTCATTGTATTTGATTGGGGGGAAACTGAGGCTAGGGGATTTCTAATTTGTTTGAGATCTTGTGCTTGGGCAAAATAGACACATTGATAAAGCATTTAGCACAGTTTAGCAAACATTTTCTAAGTAACTACTTTGTGTCAGGTACTCATAATGGCAATAAGATGAATAATAAAGGCAGGATCGGGAATATCACAATTCATAGGATCTCAGGTGATGGTTTTCATCTGTTCAGAACAGGGATATGATAGTGTGTACACTGACTTGGAGGGCGATTCTCCAGCTATACTTAATTTTTCAACTGTCCATATTGCATTGAAATGTTTGTAACTATTCTTCAAAAGTATAGACATTGAAATGGGTAAAATAAAATAGTTATAAACACTGAGTTTTACAGATGTACCATGTACATGTTTTTAAAACTCTCACCATTTTGATTTAAAACAATAAAATGGTATATGTGTCTTTCTCTTTAGATAAAGAAAACTGGTGAATATTTCTAAATTTAACCTAATGTTATATTTTATTAATTGAGTCTCACTGGTTCAATGTTATGAAAAATGATATACCTTTCACCCACCTGGAACTATGTATTTTTTCATTAATCATGAACTGTCTTACTCTGCTAAAGTTTTCATATTTCTTTTTCATGAATTTGTACTTATATCCCAGTAGCAGTAGTAAATAGAATTGCTTTTTAAAGAATGATTCCTCTTCTGCAACCTTTTCCTTCAACTTTACAGCAACAGGCAGAAAGGCATGTGTGTATACACAGGCATGTTCTCTCTCACACTTATGCTATCAAATGCTCTTAAATAGCATCTTTCTGAATGTTAGTTTTTCAGAATTTCAGAGGTCTTAATTATTTTCCTCAGGTACAAATATGATTCTTAATCTCAGAAACTCTGTTAGGATTCTGTTTAACAGCATTGATCTATTTTCTTTCAGTTTATCCTATAATTCAATCATATGTTTTGGGCATTCTCAACTGGCGAATACCTTTCCTCCACAAAATGTTTGACATTCTATGGCTTGGATATATTAAAGTGCATATAATCATGCAATCATTTACTTATTCACTCAACACATTATTATCAAGGCAGTATACTAGTAGTTGTGGGAATAATAATGATCGATAATACCTCTTATCTAGAAAGGAAATTTTTAATGAAAGGATATTTTTGCCATTATATTTTTAACATTTCTTTTGAATAATGAAACTGCTGTGTTTGACATTTGCTTTAAGTAATTTCCATAGATAGTTATTTTGATTCTGGCCCATAGCTATACTGGGGAGAGTGTAAGGACATCTTTAACTCATGATTTTGAAGGTATCTTGAATTAAAGGTTGAAGGTCCAATATAATTAGTGTATGTAACATTTGCTAATTCACTACACATATTTGAGGTACTGTAATATGTATAGACTATTATAGGAAACAAAAAGCAAGGTTAGTTATAGGAATTTTCACACAGACAATTTTTTACCGTCAAGAGGAGGGAGGGGATGGTAGATACAAATAAATGATTCTAGTACAAGATAGACTACAAGATGAATTCCTAAAACAAGCATAGATAAAGTCTGATGTAGAATTCAGAGGAGGTAAAAAAAATACCTCTCTTTGGGGGATCTAGGGAAAGCCTTATATAATGAGTTAGCATTGAAATTGTTCAGGGAAATATGGTTAGAACATGGACATACAGAGAGGATGGGGATATTCACTGCAAGTTGAGTAAGTAGTGTGAACATAAACATAGATGTAGGAAATATTCTGGGGCATGGATGTGAATAGCAAGTGGAGGGAGTCAGTTAAGTACAAGCATAGAATGGAAAACGAATGTGACTTCCATGTGCACAGCACATGTCCATTGTGTTCTACCATATATTTATGTAAGTGTCTTTTGTTTCTCTGGAGTGTTGACTTGCAAGATTGCCTTTCTAGCTGGCCATCATACACAGTCACTCTTTCGATAATTTAATGCTTATATAGTGACTGCAATAATCCTTGAGTTATGCTGTCTTCTCACCAACCCTGATAGAGTGTTGAATTTTGAAAAGAAAAACTCAAGTACCTATTAAATCATCAAATGTCATAGTGTGTTTATAAAATCAGATGAAAGTCAATTTCTACATTAGAGCAAATCTACTTTTCTGTTCTTGGTTGTTGTAAGGAGAGATTACTGTGCTTCCCTCAGAAGGTTAAGCTGTCATCTCATTAAATATGGACTTAAAATAATGCTGCCAAAGCAGCTGCCTCTTGTGATTGATGACGATGATGATGGATGATGATAGTTTTGGAATCAGTTTTACTGGGGAAATTGCTATTTTTCTACTTTGGCTGATGTTGTAGTTTGAATTTGGGGATTTCTTGTCATATTAGGTATCTTTTTTGATTAAAAAGGAAATTGCTAAGGACTGTATGCTCTATGATAAAATGCCTCTAAAACTGAGCTATGGGCAAATGTTTATAAGTTGCTTTATATATATTATTTGAGTGAAAGCAGTTACTCTGGGCTTTACAGTATTGTCTCATGGTGTTATGTTTTGGAGAACAAATAGCAACCCATGACTATTCAGCAAAGTGGCAGGAAGTGTAGTAATTATAAGATATGATAATAATAGTGCCTTATTAAAGTCTTCAAAGAATGTTCATATGTATTAATATTTAATTTTATTTGCAATTTCTTCCAGGATTTATGTATGTGTTTCCTTGGATCACTTCCCTCCTCCCCCCCAGCCCAGATATCTGCATGGCATTTTTCCTTACTGTTTAAGATCTGTGTTCAGATATTCCATCAGAGAAGCCTTCCATGATTATCATCTCTAGAAGAGTATCCACACCCCTCTGCTCTCTTTCATTTTGAAGTGGCATTTATCAACACCTGTCACGTGATATGTGTATTTGTTTACTGTTCATCTTCTCATGCTAGGTTGTAAGCTTCATGAACGCAAAGACTGGTTTCTTCAGTGCCATAAACTGAGAACCTATAAAAATTCCTGACTCATAATAGGTACTCAATTAGTTGTTGTTGAATCATTTGCTGTATGAATAAATCTTTATTTTATACATAAAGGGCTAAATAATGTGCTCAGAATGTAAAAAGAAGGTAGTTAATGTTTATTTAGTGCTAGAGTAAAATTCAAGCTTTTTGGTTCATTTACCCAAATTTCTTTTGTTTGTGTATCTATAAGTAACATAGGCAACAAATATTTCTGGGAAAAGGGAATGTTAAGGACTTACTTTTAGGTGTGGAGCATTTTTATACTTCACCAAATTCTAGAATAAAGAAATCAGGATTTTTTTTTCTACAAAAATCACTGGTAACCGCTACTTTATACCAGTGCATTATGTAAGTCTGTGCACATGCTGGTCTGAGAAAAACATTTTCAGAAAGGAAAAGAAAACGAAACATAAAACCCAACCCCCACCCAAATACTTTTTTTTAAAGGCCAATAACATTTGTATCCATTGGGTAAACATGATCAATCAAAGCTTTACAAACTTTATATGGTTTGCTTCCTTAACAAATATGTTTTTGTGCCTTGGACATTCATCATATCTGGAAGTTTGGATGATAAGCTCGAGCATTCTTTTAGGTTAACTTTGAAAATAGCCACTTGGTGGATTTGTAAAAGGAAAAGCCTGTTAAAGTGACAGAACAAACATGTATTCTCCTGACAACATAAAACAGCATGTTGTATCCTGTTTATAGTAGTGTTGCCTTTCTGTGGTGAAAATCAGCTGAACTTTAAGAAGAGGGTTGTTTTACTGGGAAATTAGGTTATGAATGGAAAGAGTTATGATGCAGATGCTAAAGATATTCCCTTGGACCCTCGAAAAGCATAGGGAGATTTCTGATGGAACTGAAAACATTGGCTGCTGAAAGCAAAGTTATTGCCTGAGGTGAACTACCTTATAAAATTGTACCCTGATCTGGTCACTATACATTATATGTTTGAAAGCATCACTATATACCCTATGAATGTGTACACTAATTTTTTGTCAATAAAATACAATTTTTAAAAAATTGTGGAGGACCTTAAAAAACCAAGATATAGATAGTTTCCCTTACCAGAAATATTTAGAGGGATTGATGATTTATTTGAGAGTGGGGAGAAGAGAACTATGAAAGATTAAAAGTCAAATTACTGGAAGCAGGTATGTGGTTATACAACTAAAGGACACTCCACTCTACAGCCAGAGAGATTTAAACAATCTTGAGATCTCTGAAACCTGATAATACACCAATTATATGTGACACCAATTATATATGATCTCATGTCTAGAAAGTATATTTTTTCTAGGTAAGTTAATGTTTGTAAAAGAGATCAGATAAGTCAAGAAGACAGACTCATTTATATTTCGTTGTATAACAGTAGGGCTTCGGCAAGAGAATCTAATTCATAGTTAAGCTTAGTCATTTGTTGAGATTTCAAGAAACAGGAAGAGAGAAAAGCATTTGAAACTGCATAGTTTGGGCAAATAATTGAATGGAGGGAGAAAAAGGGGGTCTTGTAAATGAGACCCAGTGAGCTAGAAAGAAATCAACCAAACAGAAATTTCAGATGCTGAAGGAAATAGAATGAGAAATGGGACCATCATGTTGTGGTTTTAGTTTCCACTTATAGAATCACAATGCCCCTTGTCATAGGCATTTTATTTAAAAGGAACAGGAATATTCTTATGTCTTTTACCCTACATAATGAGTGTTTTTCTTAAGCCTCAATTTGAGGTTTGTTTTTTTTTTTCAAGATCCCTGCAGAGGGATTTTGAATAATTGTCAATTCCTGGTTTAGTCAGGATGTCTGCCAGAAATGTATTTAAAGCAGTGGATGCATTTTAAAATAAGAAAGCTCTTAGCATTTCCTTATCCCTTTCCACTGTTTTGTGCATTGTCCAAAAATATTGTTGCTTTCAATATGGGTTTTTGGTCTCATACAGAGAATTTGGCTCACTTGATCAAATAATGTATCATATAATTAGCCCCTAGAATTTGACTTTTCTATATAAAATGATATTCATTTCTGTGTGATCAATTAAAAACCTAAGGATTTAATTTTAGAGAGTGTACTGCTACTTTAATTAACAGACTGAGGAAGAATAGGAAGATTCAATGTATTCCCTTAAATGACACTGCCAGTCAATAGTAAAGTGGGACTAGAACTCAGATTTTCTGAACCAAGGCTTCAGCATAATTTCTCTTAGGGGAGCAGAGCAGAGTATTTGTAGTTAAACAAAGTCAGATAAAAAATTTTAGCTATTATCCATATTAGAAAGTTCTCTGTCCTATAGGCCTCTATTTCTTCATCTTTAAAATGAGGTTAATAATAGCATTTCTATAACACTATAGAATGGCTGTAGTTAACAACAATATACTATATAGTTTAAAATACCTAGAAGGAGGATATTGAATGTTTCTTACACAAATAAATAATAAATGTTCAAGATGATGGGTATGCTAATTATCCTGATCTGATATCACAATACATTATATGTATCAAAGCATGTGAGAAACAACCAAACTGTTTTGCAACACTTGCTCATGAAGGAATTTGCATTTTGTCACACTATTTGCATGTTCATTTGGTTTTGGACTGAATTATGCATATTTAAAACATACAAAGTGTTATCTCTCAAAGAATAAAACTATTGTAATATAATTCCTATGATCTTACAAGTCATGAATAAAGACAAAATTAGACAGTAATCATGGAACTCAAAGCATCATATTCAATGTCTTCTATAATACCTGGTAATTTAAAATAGAACCTTTCACTGATTTTGCTTTAGTTATAATTAATGAAGTTCTAGTTTATGATAGAAGAGATTATCTCAAAGGAATAAGTAATAAAGAGACCTGAAAATTTTATACATAAATCTGAGTAAGATAAATTTACTTCAATGCTAATATTGTATTATCATCTATTGACACAAGTATCATCTAAATATTTTTAAAATTCTGAAAAAGAATATCCTAATTTTTACCACAGAAAAGAAGCTAATGAAAAACTGATCATCTAACCAGTTATTAAAATGCATTCTGTGTCTTGTAAGCTCTGTTGTTAATTTTCTGATACACCTTGAATGTGCCACAAGCAATTTATAATAGCATCAATTAACATTTGGAAATTTGAGCATGGCCACCTAGGATATTAAATATTTGCTCCAGGAATGTTAATAAAAGCCATTGATATTATATTTCCAGAATATTTTTAAAATAATAACATCAAAGTGAAGGGTAACAAAATAAATGAAAAGAATGTCTATTTAGAGCTGTTTTCTTCAATTCTTCTGATTTTTGTGTTCCTAGTTTGGTCCTGAACGCTTTTACTCACATTTGAGGTCAGAGTTTGGAAACAGAGTTTTAAGGGCTGAATCACTAATGTTCCTTTACAAAATATGTCTTTACAAAATCAAAGTCGTTAAGGAGAATTTTATAAGAAAATAAAAGAAAGGATGAACTTGACCTTCCCTCCACTTCTTCATCAGGCTATTGCCATTCATGTATTTGGGAATTCTTGTATAAGGGAGAAATGAAGTACTATTATTTAATTTAACCTTAGGTATAATATATTATGCAGCCTAGTTTATTAGGATGCCAAAGAAGATATTGTCTTATTTTTAAAAGCTGATTATGTGTAGTACTTATTTTTTTAAAAATTCATAATATATTATGTACGTAGGTTTTATGTTTTTCTGTACATTATATTCCACAGATTCTACTAGAAAATAAAGTTGATGTAGTTTATTGAAGCAATGCCTTGAAGCACAAATATTAAAAAGAGAAGGCTTTTTTCCCATTTCAATCAGTTGTCTAACTGATGTATTTATTTTCATCCAGTTTATTTCATATACCTAAAAACAACTGAAAAAGAATACATCAGACTCAGTTCTATTGATTTAATATTACTTATTTTGTTTTGCGCTAAGTTAATTCTAACCAATAACATGTATATATGTCAGTGTAACCTGTGATGATTTCTGCTCATACTCTACATTCTCGTTTACAGGAATCAGAATATTGCTAAATACACATTGATTTAATGAATGAAAACATTAGATATTAAAAACAACAGTCTATAATGAAATGATTGAATTTATTTTTCCCCTCCAGCATTGTAGAATGGTAAGAATTTTCTCTTGAAAAGTTTTTTCTTATAATGTAATGCGTTAATTCCAGGGGGAAATAAAATGGACTTAATTTCCAAATGGATCTTTAGCAAAACATTTTGGTTTTTAAGTCACTTTTTAAATATTTTCATGTATCTTTTTTTGGATCTTATTATTGCTTTATTAATATATATTTTAAAATACTCTAACTTTACATATTAATAAAATAATAATTACTTTCCTGTTTTTCTCACTTTTTTGCATTTCTATCGACTATGTTCCATATATATGAAAAAGAAAAAATAGAAGAGATTTATTGAATGCCAACAGTAAGTCTTCTAATAATACTCAATTTATAGGTCATTAATTTTATTTTACTGCTTTGGATTTATAATGAACTATGTCTTGTCTTGTGAGGGTTAAACTGTAGATATAATATGACTGATGATTTAGAATCTTGCTCACTAGGAAACTTAACTTACATACTATGAAAGATTATATGAATGGTGAATCTGTTTACATACATATTGGTTTAATAATCATATTTGGTGATATAGTGATTTGTCTTCCAAAACACTATAGAATATTGGGTTCTTTCTGCAGTAATCAATAATGTTGTCAAAGACTTCAGAAAGCCAAATTGTCTCAAAAATAATTTATTATTATTTGGCTTTCCAATGTGTTTTCTTAGTCTTTAAATAAATCTTTAGTCTATAATCTGATTTTTAATTTTTTTTGTCTTTTAGAGACTATTCACAAAAGAGTAGCAGATAATACATGCAAAGCACAATTTTAAAACTCCATATTTTATAGTTGTATGATAAGTTTCAGCAATGTAAATGTCTGCTGCAAGTAATTTAGGATCCAAAGAGCATTCTTGGAGAGTAGAATAACTAGTTTCACTTTTTTCCAATTATTCTGAAGTTGATCAAGGTAGCCAGATAATCCTAAATCTCCAGTCTACTTTGTGCTGTGTAATTGTTCTAGGCATTTTTAAGAACTTGGTCCATTTGTCAACATTTTAAGAAGTGTTTAAACTACTTGCAACCTTGCTACTTTATTTTTCTGCCCATTAGGATAAACAGTGACTTTTTTCAAACAAAAGTTACCTTATATCCTTTTCAAAATATATTTTTGATAGGGATTGATGGTATGGTATTTACGAGAAATGAGACCATAAATTAAAAAGTTGTAACACATTGGTTTAGTCAACAAAAGAAAGCAAAGCAACAGATATTCTGTCACATGGTTTGTAATGTAATTCTAGAATTTCCTTTATCCTGTGATAAATTTACTGCTAAAGAACTCTGATCACTAATTTTTATTTCATTAAATTATTTTCTTGAAACAGAATACAACTCTCTACTACTAGTCTCCTTTTTATTTGGAATCAGATCGATCATATTATGTCAAGATTTCTTATTAATTTAAAAATTTCAATTATTTCTGCATAGCTGATAATGTCTTGTTACTTTCTGACACTTTTTCTTAAGAAGTTTCCCCGAAGACTACCAGAGATTGTCTTATTTTTTCTGTCTAAATAAGCATTTAGAAAATTACTTCTTAAGTAGTATGCCTGGATAGTTCTTGGATGAAAAATTTATTTAGAATTAACTTTTGCCTAAGAAAACAATTGGACAGTGTTTTCTTACCCTTTTAATCATCTACTCCTGTTAGACACACTGTATTTGTTCATGTTTGTGATTCTATCTCTTATAATATAATTGGCTCTGAACTTCCTGGATCAAAAATCCTGTATTCAGTAATTCCATTTATGTACTCTATTTCTCCAGTCATTTCTAGAAACTCTTATCTTTTGATTCTTGGGTACTTTGAACTGGCATCTCATGTCTTAGCCCGAGTTCCTAGCCTTTTTATATTTTACTTTTGATTTATTTGCATTATTTATATATTGATTTGCTTATTTCTCCCATTGAAATGTGAGACTTACTGATAAGGGAGAGGGGAGAGGTAAGTGAAAATTGTCTCTGATGTTAAAAAATAATAAAAACTTTGGATAGTGCCTCATGTTTTATAAAGAGATTTTCATATGAATTCTTGCTTCATTATTCCCTTATTGCAAGTTGGCGAAATGAGGCTCAGAATTGTAAATGTTAAGTACCATGACCAAAAGTATATAGCTGGTGAGGGAGCAGCAGACCTAGGATTCACATCTTTGTGTTCCTGCTTATCTATTGCTGAATGGTACTAGCAGATAGTTTTCCTCTTACACTTGTTCTTTTTTATATATTTGTCCACTGTTTCTGGGAATTTCACTCTCTATTATTTTCAAGTTTTTTTTTTAGTCACTGAGCTTTCCTCTGATTTTCCCAGGACACTGGAACTGTGTATTGTTTTATTAAATATGCACTGAAGCAAAATACTTGGCTACAGTTACAGTTTTTTGCATAATTTAGACAGCATATAGACCTCATTTTCTTGTTCAGAAATGGAGGTAGCAATTCTCTTACTTCTCTTGCTCTCTCTCTCTTCCTCCTTCCTTCCCTCCCTCTCTCTCTCTGAGTTGGAGTCTCACTCCATCACCAGGCTGGAGTGCAATGACACACGCACGGCCACCCCAACGTCAACCTGCTGGGCTCCGGTGATCCTTCTGCATCAACCTTCCAAGTAGCCAGAACTACAGGCATGACTACCATGCCTGGCTAATTTTTTATTTATTGTAGAAAGGAGGTCTCACCAAGTTGCCCAGGCTGGTCTCGAACCCACAGGCTCAGGCAATCCACTTGTCTTGGCCTCCCAAAGTGTTGGAATTACAGGCAGAGCCACCGAGCCTGGTCAGTTCTTTAATTTCTACCATATAATGTCACTAAGGGATTAAATCAGGGTTTCTCAGCTTCAGCGTGTTACTATTTTTGGTCAAACAATTCTTTGTCGTAGGAGGCTGTTCCATGTATTTTAGGAGGTTTGGTAACTACCGTAGTCTCTACACAGTAACATCCCTCTAGTAGTGACAACCAAAAATGTTTTCAGACATTGTCAAATTTTTTGGCTCCCAGGGGACACAAAATTGTTCCTGGTTGAGAACTTCTGAATTAACTTAAGATAATGGATGTGAAAATATGTTGTAATTTTACAACTTTAAAATTCAAGTTATTGTTAGGATGAGCTTTAAGAATAATTAAAAAAAAATTAACTGGCAGGTGAAGCAAACAACCAAAGGTAAAATAGTGTATAGACATTAAGGACTAGAGTTGGCCACCCCCTGTTATGGCCTTGTGAAAACTTATTTAATATGGATTCCTGCTATAAATTTCTTGCTTTTGCCTTTTTCCAAGCAAATATTTAATATGATGTTACTCATTAATGGAACTGCTCATTACAAAGTTAAGTTTTCATTTATATATAAAATATTTTGCAGCATATTCACTACCATGAGATGAATAATTAAAACTAAACTGCGCTTGTCAACATAAATGTGCACATCATATTTGGAGATAGAAAAATTCCTAATATTTTTTCCACATAATTTACTGCATATTATTGTAGTATTGGGTGCTGTGTACTGAGTAGGAGTTATTATTAAGAGTGAGAGCATTTATACTATATTTGTTTTGTTGACTGGAGATCATAGAATGTGCCCATTAAATTTAAGGAATATTATATATATTGGTTTGTCTACTACTTACAAAGCAAACATATGGAAATCTCTGTGGCACCCTTTTCTTCATGGCATGGATATGTTAATGCTTGTATTGTTATTGTCAAGTCAGCTGATATTCATATATAAGATTTTATTAAACGACGCATTATACATTATTTATGTATGTCATAGGCTTTGGTGATGGGGCTTTGAAGAAACTTTCTAGGAGAAGGATGTGAGCATTCTTTCTGTCAAGAACTGCCTTCTATTTTATTTTAATGTAACTTGCTACATTTACCATCTGGGATAGAAGCTTGGGCATCAAACTAGTAACCGTCAACACCGACTATTCCTTGCTACAGAGTTTCAGTTTGAAAACAGTTCAGAAGTTATATGAAATAGAGCAAATAGTATGAAGAAAACTTTCCTCATTGAGCTTTCTTTTTAATGGAGAATTGCCCAGATGTGAAAGTTAGATGGTTTGATTTTCCAACAGAACTGTATACCTTGAGAGTGGCTGAACACCTTCTATTTGTACTACTTTTTATTATTGTCAGGACTGATAAATGAATCTGTCTGAGTGTGTGTGGGATGCATGTGGAAGGTGATTTTATTTTTGCCCAATAAGTTCCCAAATGTTGCTGTCTTCACTTTATTTTCCCTCTCCCTTCTTCAGTGTCTTTAGCAACTTGCGTCACAAATCACATTGTCTCTACTTATCACCCAGGCTTTTCTCAAGTGGTAAAAAGTATTTTTTTCCAGCCAGATTCAGAGTCTTCCCTTTACTTTTTCCCTGCATGTTTCCCTTCATCTTTAATGTGAAAATTGCAAATATATTTCTAAACCCTTCTGTACAACACTTTCCATTTATGGAAAATTCATGTTATATAAAGTAATGAGAAGATATATCTAAAATATGTGACTTCTATTTTCTGCTCTGTTTCTCCAACTGGACCAATTTTTCCAAATAATTTGCCCTTTCTTTCCAATTTTATCTGCATCATATCATTCAGAAAGCTAAAAGCATTTCTCTCTCTCTCTCTCTCTCTCTCTCTCTCTCTCTCTCTCTTTCTCTCTTTCTCTCTTTCTCTCTCTCCTCCCAGATTTATTTGGTGCTGTGGACTTCTCTAACTGATGAAGCACTGCCAGAGCCCACTTAGATTTTTTTTGAAACTTTCTGTAAGGGAATAAAAATCCACATGCCGAGGTAAGACAAGCATTCTGTGTAGGTCCTGACTAAATAGAAGAGTAGGTTTTGTCAACTTGGACTTGTCTTATAACATTTCTGTGCCCTGTTCTTATATGTAAAATGAGAATTTTATCATATTTCCTTTATCTGTCAGCAGGTTTTTGAGGTTCACAAATGTGAGTTAGACAAAGATGTGAAATATGTTTGCAGTTTCGTGTTTATTTTTTAAATGTACTACGTCCCCAGAACTTTTCCTGAGAATGATCTCCACAGACCCAGGATTACTTTAAATATTGCTTTTTTTCATACTGCATTAGATATATTTAGACTTGGCTGCAAGAGACAGAAAACATGTAAGATCAGAGACTTAAATAATATAAAAGTATATTTTTTCTTTCAATTAGAAGTTGAGGGCTGGGCACAGTGGCTAATGCCTGTAATCCTAGCACTTCGGGAGGCCGAAGTGGTAGGATTGCTTGAGCCTAGGAGTTTGAGACCAGACTAGACAAAATAGCGAGATTTCATCTCTATAAAAAACTACAAAAATTAGCTGGATGTGGTGACTGTAGTCCCAGCTACTCAAGAGGCCAGGGCAGAAGGATTGCCTGAGCTCAAGAGGTCAAGGCTTTGGTGAACCCTAATCATGCCACTACACTGCAGCCGGGGTCATGGAGTGAGACCCTGACACAATAAATTAAAATAAATTAAAATAAATTAAATTAAATTAAATTAAATTTTTTAAAAATTGAGGTAGGTAGTCCAATGCTGCTATGGTGTTCCTTGATGTAAGGGATCCAAGATGTATCATATTTAAGACTTTGTCCTTACGATTGCAGATGGAGTTGCATGTAGGGTCATAACCACATTCCAAGCAGTAGAATTAAGAAAAGGTACAATTATTTCCTTGCAAAGAAAGTTCCCAGTAGTTGCCATACAACTGCTCTGGTTAATCCTGTGGATCAGTGCTTAGTCATGTGGTCATGTATGGCTGGCAAAAAAAGACTGGCAGATATAGTACTTATTTTTGTGACCATGTGCTTAGATAAAATCTCTATCTTGGTTCTGAGAAAATGGCAGCATAACCAGTCAGACTGTGCAAGTCTTTGTGTGAGTGAATAAATTTATGGATGAATTTACATGTATGTCTGTGTGTAAGTGGGTGTTTGAGTGGCTGTCTGAGTGAGAATTCAGGAGCAAGTGACCATGGCTTCTCTGGTGAAGCGACTGGCACCACAGTCATTCTGCTTGGAACCTAGCACTTCCCAGAACACAGAAGTTGAGCACCATTTTCTGAAATCAACACAGCTTTTCCTGGGAAGAAGCTGCTGGAGCAACTGCCATTCCCATCACTGCAGCACCAGAGTAGACACTGACAGTGAGGGAGTGTAAAAAGGGAGCCAGAGTCAGAGTCCTAAAGAAGCAGTGAGGAGAAGACCCCAAACTTTGACTTGCTGCCACCACCTCTAGCACCAGGCTAAGCTGCAAGGCCCTGCCACCAGGACCTGAGATCCAGGGACTGTGGTACTTGTTAGGGAGGGAGTTATCTTTCTCAACCCCATTTGTGGCAGGAACAGCACTCTGTAGAGAAACTGAGCAGTAACCCTAAAGCCTGGACAAAGAAGTTCTCCAGAGCAGCCTCTGCAGAACAACAGACCTACATCTTAAGACCGGAGGGTGGGGGATGATCTCTGCATTGCTTTGGGGCTGCTCTCCACAAGCCCAGAGAAGATTGATTTCAGTGCATAAGCCCTGGTGGGTAATGGTGAATGCAGAGCCCCAGATAATCCACACCCACCCTGAGCCAGCTGCTGAGCAATAGATGCATACAGTGGATCTGACCAAGTAGACTGATGAGCGCCTAACTGTCTCCTCCAGCCCCCCAAAATGAACTTAAGAGATCAGGAAGTCAGGGTGGAGGCTGGAGGCCCGATTCCCCTCCCACAAACTGGATGCTTTGGAAGCTGTGACTATACAGAGAGAAGAAGGAAGCTAAAGAGAACCCAGGAGATGCTGAGTCAAGTTATCCCACCTGCCCACAAGCATGCATCTGCTATCAATTGCAGGCAGCAGGAGGTGAAGACTCTAACATCTCAAGTTTCAACAGTGAAGAGGGAACATACTTACAGTATGCAGTAACATACTTACAGTCACAGAATCTACCACAAGAGAGAGCACCACTCCCCCAAAAAAGTATGTATACTAAAGCTGAGTAATCTCTACCAACAGGTCTCTTAGGTTTTGACTTGGTCTTTTTTGTTCTGGCTTTTCCTCTTTTTTTAAAAAAATATTTGTTTGTTTCATTTGTTTGCTTTGTTTGTTGGTTGATTTTCTCTTGTTTCTTCCTTCTTTTTCTCTTTCTTTGTTCTTTCTCTGTTTCTTTCTCTCTTTCTTCTCTTTCACTTTTTCTCTCCTTCCTTCTCTTTTCTCTCTTCTATTCTGTCTTGGATTCAGAGGCTAAACAAGCATATCCATTGTTAAGGCCCTATTATATGGAGATGGAGAGCAAGTCCAAGTTGATCCATTCACCAGACAACAAGGATTGTGACCCATTAGTAGCTTCTGAAGGCCTGTAGTCCCTTCCCATCCCTTAGTAAGTACTCAAAATTATAAAGAGATAGCACAACATCCCACCCCAGCCCTGTTTCATAGTTGAACAAACCTAGAGCCCCAATTCAAGGAAGGATAGAAGGTAGAGCAAATATCAGAGCTGACTGCTTCTCCACTTTCCACTGAGCAATGGAATTAAGGAGAAAGATAAGAGAACTGCTACAAATGAAGAAAAATCAATGAAAAAATCACTGGTAACCTTCAGAGCCCTAACAATGAGCCAGTGCCTGAAAGAACAGCTACTGGAGCACAAACAATGGCTATTTCCAAGAATGATGATACCCAGAAGGTACTTACAGAGAACAGAGAATCAATGGATAGAATGAATAAAAATCAAGATGTGCAAGTGCTAAAACTAAATGAAATTGCAAAGTGGTTGAACACACTCAAGAAAGCATATTTAGAAATAACAGAAATAAAGAACTCTGGCCAAGAAGTAAGTAACAAATTGATAAGCATGGAAGCAGAATTGACTAAGCAGAAGGAAAAAAAATCTCAGAGCTGGAACACTAAAATATGGAATCAACTCAATCTATTAAAAATACAGAAAAAAAACTTAAGAAGACAGAAAAACTCTCCAAGAGATGTGAGATTTTACCAATAAGCCAAACCTAAGTCTGATTAGAATACTTGAAGTAGAAAGAGGAAAGAAAAACACCTTGGAACAAACATTGCTTGATGTCATTCAAGAATTTTTCTCATCTGGCCAGAGAGATGACTATACAAGCACAAGAGATTCAGAGAACCCCCACAAGGTATCTTGTAAGAAGACCAACCCCTAGACACAATAATTTGCCTACACAAAGTAGATTTGCCTACACAAAGCTAAAGCCTGCAAGGGAGAAAGGTCAGGCTACCTATAGGGGAAGAACAATCAGAATCTCTGCAGATATATCTGCAGAAAATACTACAGGCCAGAAGGTCTTGGACCCCAATCTTTAATGTTCTCAATGATAAATAATTTTAGCCAAGAATTTCCTACAAAGCCAAGCTAACCTGCATTAGTGATGGAGAATTAAAATCCTTCCCAGAAAAAGCTTTATATAAAATCTAGCACCCCTTCTTGATAAAAAAACCCTTGAATATCTGGGCATAGAAGGAACATACCTCAAAATAGTAAGAACCATCTACGATAAAGCCGCAGCCAACATATTGTTAAACAGACAGAAATTGGAAGTATTTCTCCTGAAAACTGGAGCAAGTCAAGGTTGCCAACTCTCACACCTCCTGTTCAACATAGTGTTAGAAGTCCTAACTGAGCCGGACTCGGTGGCTCAGCCCGTAATCCCGCACCTTGGGAGGCTGAGGTGAGTGGATTGCCTGAACGCACGGGTTCGAGACCTGCCTGGGTAAGCGAGAGCGAGACCTCATCTCTACAGTAAATCAAAAAAAAACTAGCCGGGCGTGGTAACGTGCGCCTGTAATTCCAGCTACTTGGAAGGCTGAGGCGGAGGGATCGCCGGAGCCCAGCAGGTCGAGGCTGCGGTGGCCGGGAGCGGCCACTGCACTCCAGCCTGGGTGACAGAGTGAGACTCCAACTCAAAAAAAAAAAAAAAATTCAATTTTATCTTTATACGCTAGCAATGAGTGACTCCAAAAAATCCAAATATTTCATTGATTGCTGTACCCAATGCTGACACATAACAGGCATTCAATAACTGTTTGGCAAACAAATCAATAACCAGTCAATGCTCCAGTAGGTTTAACACTAAAAAGATCCAACCAGCTGATCTGATTTGACTGTACTTTTTTTATTCTAATAAAACATCTCCTGATCATCATTTTAAGGGGAAATTTTAAATACCCCAAAAAAGTATTTTGTGCAAAGATAGCAGCAGCAGAATTAATGTAAAAGCTCCCAAGGTGACAACTGAAAGGATATTATTATTCATCTCTTGAACAAATTCTGGTATGCTTGTTAAAAAGCAATAAATATCCGATATAATACACAAAGAAATTACCTAAAGTGTCAAAATTAAGCTAAGCATAACACTAAATGCTCTAAATTTATATAGCACTTTATAAAATGTCACTTAAACGGAAAAGATTCAAATTACTAGCAATTAAATATATGATCAGTTATTTTCAATGCTATATGAATTAGGAATTGACAAAATTGTTGCACTTAAATGCTTAAAAAATGACACTAAAATCAGAAAAATGGGCAGAGATAAACAATTAAATTCAGCAGGGAAAATTACAAGCCATAAAAATTCTTAATGAACATAAGTTAACCAGGTAGATATAGTGGAACAGAAATTGAATTATCATTCTTAATGAGATGATCTGCATTTAGTAGCGTTATTTTTAATGGCTTTCTGAAGTTTTCTCATAGTTCATCAACCCACAATCCATGGACATCTTTGTAGGAAACACCGGGAGGCCTCCTTTTTGTCTGTTTTAAGCCTAATAGATACTGTTTCTAAAGTCATGTTTACCAGAGCTTGATCTGTTTAGTTTGAACAAAGGTATCTTTTTGTTTTGTTTTTTTTTTTGAGTTGGAGTCTCACCCTGTCGCCCAGACTGGAGTGCAGTGGCTGCTGCCGGCCACCACAGCCTCGACCTGCTGGGCTCCGGCGATCCTTCCGCCTCAGCCTTCCAAGTAGCTGGAACTACAGGCGCGCACTACCACGCCCGGCTAATTTTTTGGTTTATTGTAGAGATGAGGTCTCGCTTGCCCAGGCGGGTCTCGAACCCGCGGGCTCAGGCAATCCACTTACCTCAGCCTCCCAAGGCGCGGGATTGCAGGCTGAGCCACCGAGCCCGGAACAAGGGTATCTTTAAAAAGTTCATAAGCATTCCAGTTCTTTAAAATGAAAAAAATTTAATTTAAGAGTGTATCGTCATGGTGCCCTACTCCACAATGAAACAATAGGCAATTAACAGTCACAGAAGGTAAGTTACTTGTCCAGAGTCTGTATCTATCCTTTTTTGAGACAATATAAGGCCCTTCCTTTGCTACACATTTGTTTTACTTAGCAGGAGATTAATACATACTTTTTTTTCAGCTGTTTTGTTTTCACCAGTAACTTTCAATATGATTACTAGATTGTTTTTAGCAATATTTCAATCAATTCTCTGTCAGATTATCTTAGCTTCAAATCTTAATAATAAGCCTGTTGCTCAGACAAACCATTCTGTCTTAATATGTCCTGGAAGTCCACCAATTAAAGACCTTTGGAATTATAGCGATATAAAAAGGGCAGGGGAGTGAAGAAGTGATTAGCAATGGATATACTAAGATAAAATAATCATTGATTTTTTTTTCAAAAGTTGTTGAGTTACTCTGAGGAAATAAGAAATGTATTGAATAAAGAGAAAGAACACTGAGATATGGAAAGCTCTCAGTGCCTATTTTGAAGACAGAGATCTTCAGAAAGCACTGTGCAGTGGAAATTTTGGATGTGGGAAAATCTGTGAATGGTCAATTGTCAATTCACCTGCCTGTCACTTCAACCAGAACATAGGCTCTGCATCTCAGAAAATTTCTGTTAGAAACTCAGTATCTGACTTCTTTCCTTCCATAGATGTCTTAGCTGGCCATATGGTAATGAAAAATAAAGTCTTCATTTTGAGTCTTCCTTGAAATTAAGTGTGGCAAATGTGATTATTTTCTAGCCAATAGACTGAGTGGAAGTGGCCGGGCTCAGTGCCTCAGCCTATAATCCCAGCACTTTGGGAGGCCAAGGCTAGTGGATTGCCTGAGCCCACGGGTTCAAGATCCATCCGAGCAACTTGGCAAGACTTCATCTCTACAATTAATCAAAAAATTAGCTTGGCGTGGTAGCGTGCACCTGTAATTCCAGCTACTTGGAAAACTGAGGTGGAAGGATCGCTGGAGCCCAGCAGATCCAGGCTATGGTGGCCGGGAGTGTGCCACTGCACTCCAGTCTGGGCGAGAGAGTGAGACTCCAACTCAAAAACAAAACAAAACAAAAATATATATATATGAGTGGAAGTGATATGTGCAACTTCCAAGTCATATTTGGGCTTAAAGAGAAGGAACATACCTTTCTCTATACTTTCTCCTTCTTCTAACTAGTATGTGGACATGAAGTGAGCTATCTTTGCCATATACAGAAGACCAATACCCTAGGGATACAAGATGGTAAACAGATGGATTCCTTAAACAATTTCATAGAATCTTAGAAATACATGTTTATCTTGACTGAACTGAACCTTTATCTTAGTTAAAATGCCCTGTGAAGTCAAAAACCACAACTGTGCTTTTCTTATTTACTCCCAATGCCTCATTGCTGACCATAAAGCATCAATCAATGAATAATTGATTAATGGAAGGGTGTCTAGACAGATTTGTGATGGAGAGATTAATAAAAACATGAATATATGGATGGATGGATCAGTGAGTACATGAATAGATGGAAGACTAGATTTTTTTTTTTTTTTAAAAAAGGGAGGACACTGATGAGCGAAGATATGAGCACCAACTTTAAAAACTGCCTAGTCTTTGACCTGTTTAGTCTTCAGGCTCTCGGTTGAGAAGTCTTAATTATAGGAATATCTTAAATATTCATAATGTGCCGCAACAAATGTTGGTCAAAGTTCCATGATCTGCCTCTTCTACCAGTTCCTTAGTACTACAGAGTAGTCTTCTATTTCCATAATCAGCTTTCTCTCCAATTTTTCCCTTTACTCTTAGCAGTTAATCTTAATATTCGTTTCTCATAGAAATGAGAAACTCATAACAAACTTTCTTGGTACCTTGATATCAAGCCTACAAAAGAACATACAGCCAACCCTTTCACTTGCCAATGTCCCTTCACGTTACAGAGAATAGGGGTCACTTCCTCAGTGCCACATTTGTGGAAATAATCTCCAGGCTCATGTTTTCTCTGTAACTGCATCTCACACTCAATTTAAAACCTCTGCGAACTAGCTGTTCCCACTATTCAACAGCAACTGCTCTTGCCAAAATGATTAAATTCAGCATATGTGTTTCAGTTATTATTGAAAACTTCATTGGTATGTGATATTGGAGTTCACTTACTCCCGTGTGAAGCATCATCTTCTACGGTTTTTTTGTTTTTATTTTTTTTTTTACATGACATCTTCATGGTCTTGTCTACTTCTATGAAACTCCCTCTCTCTAGTCTGCTTTATCTGTTCCTCCTTCTGATTTATGTTTTAAATCTTAGTGGTCATCAGGATTCAGTCAGTCCTTCTCTCTGAACACACTATCTGGGTGATTTTACCTACTCCCTTAGTTTTAGTAACCATTAATACGTTGATCATCCCTACTCAGAGTTTTCAAATTCCATATAGCCCATATATCTTAATCCCTTAAAATGAAAATTACTCATCATTTCAATGTCATGGTTTAGAGTTGCTGCAGTGAGGATTTAAAATACTAAAGCTGATTTTGCATTTTCCCTACCTCTTTCTCCTTATCTTGCAGATTTTTTGGAAAGTTTCATAATAAAATATTTCCAAAAATCTTCCATTTTCCAGTTTCTAAGATTTTGGAACCACACAGATTTTCCTAACTGATCTCTCTGTCCTAAATGTCAGGCAAACTGAAAATATCAGTAATATTATATATTTAATTGAGTGAATTTGCCTTGAACTTTTCATTTGATCCACACAACCATATGTCAGGTAAAATTTTCTAGATGAAAAAAACTGAGGTTGATAGAGGATAAATAATTTTCCAAAAGCACTCCAGGTAATTTGTGATAGATCTGGGATTTGAACAAAGAATTGTCTGAATTCAATGTTTTCTACAGCACTTGACACTCTTGCACTGTAATTGCCTGTTTCTTAGTCCATATCACCCACCAGGTTTGAACAGATATTCCATGAAGATAGGGTTGTTATAAATATCCCTGATTTTAAAATATTCATTACTAACAGTAAGAAAAAATCACCAGCACACTTTCATTTAAAATACTAACAAAGAAAATTAATTGAGATGAGCTATGATCAACTCAATATGTAAGAATATTATAAATATCTCATTATACTGGTTTGTATTTGTCTCCTCATTTTTACCCTGACAGAAGAGGTCATTGTGCTAATTAATATCCTGGGGTTGGCCATGTTTCCTTTAGCTGTCTGGCCCCTTCTCTCTCTTAAGAAGTAAATATACTCTTTTCTAATCTACTTTCTAAATAAGCTTTCTTTTCTAATCTAAATAATAGTAAGTAGTAATATCCTGGGCTTTTGTTTGTTTTAATCCATGGTTATCACCTCTAACTAACACCCAAGATTCCCTTTTCTATTTGAACATTTTACTTTCACCTCTGTACTTTTCATATAGTTAGGTGGAGCTGTACACATTTCCTTCTTCTTATCTGTTCTGTAGAATCTGTACAATTGTGTCACGATGAATGTTGGTGATGCTAAATTAAAGGTGGGGAGAGATTTCACTGATGCAAAACTTAGCAAAATCTAAGGGGATTGTGCTTTGGGATGTCTCTTAGTGATCTAAAGTGTGACTTGAAACAGCTTCTGATGCCGGTAGACTTTAAAATTTACTACACACATTAATTTGCGAAGAGCATGCAGAAAAAAATCTGGCACATAGTGAGAGCTATATAAGTGTAATCTATCACTCATATTATCACAGTCACCTGGGGAAATTCTTATCACTTATGAGAAGTGATAGGTTTGTCCCAGCCAAACAAGATTGTCATTTATCTCTTGTTTAGTATTCCTCATCATTGTAAAGAAATAGCAAGTTTCCAAAGTTGGGGGTGTGGGGAAATACACAATTAAGAAGAAAACTGGAGGCAATAATGACTGAATAATAGGTAGGCTACTCTTCTCAATGCAAGGGTGCAGGTGATTGAACACACCTGACTTTGTGTACTACAGCTCAGAGACCATGAACATGGAAGACGAGATCAGAGGGAATTCTAGCTGCAGACAAGAGTTTAAATGATAAAGATAAAATGAGTAGCCTGCTTTTGTCTTGGTCAGGGAGGAAAACGAAGTACCAGGGGAGCTGGCAGCAAACAGTAACCAGCTACCTGCTTGGCCAAGGTGATGGGTATCAGGATTGTCAAGGAACATGAATCAGGATCATAGTCATGTGGCCTACAGGGATTCTGTAGTGAAGAGCACAGCTGTTGAGGAATTAGAACTGGTAAGGGACCAAACTGAATTTAGGCACGTTAGAATAATATAGGTGCCCACGAAGTCAAGCTGGAATATAGATCAGGAGCTCGGTTCTAGGGAATAAAGAAAATCATTTTTTTTTTTTAATTAGAGTTGTGGTCTTGCTATGTTACCCAGGCTGGTCTTAAACCCCTGGGCTCAAGTGATCCTCCCACCTCATCAGCCTCCCAAAGTGTTGGGATTATAAATATAAGCCTCCACAACTGGCCGTAAAATCTTCATAGGACTTTAAGATCAAAGAAGAACCAGCAGCAGACTGACTTTCTGAGGAACTAATGGCTCAAGGCTCTTTAAAATTTCTCTAAGTGGAAATGAGACTAGATTCAGAATCTGAGATAAGACTGAGTCTTAGAGGTGAGAAATTGAACTAGATAAGACAGCTGAAGGGACTTGGTGACTGAGAGAAAAACAGGCTAATCATTTTATCTTTATCATTTAAACTCATGACCTTGGGCAAGGAACAGTGTCGTCATACAAACCTCATGGCCTTGACTGCTCAGAGAGTTGTTATAAGAAATTCATACAACAAAGATGTTCATAATTGCTTAGTAAAGAATTTTTATACTCTTTTACTGGATTTTATCTGTTGACTCTCCTAATCTACATATTTCTAAAATCTTTAGGCTATCATTTAAAAACCCAATGTCAAATGCCCTCATTAAGGAAGCAATTTGGTTAACTAATGTCATTATATTACTGAACACTCTAACTAATCTGACAAATTTTTCATAACCACACAGTGGGATCCAGACTCCCTGGTAATTTCTAACAGATACAATGAAAGAGAAAAAAAAATCTTTACATTGTTACTTTTAAAGCCTCATTTGGTGGAAAGTGGAATTAAGACCCTCTATTCCTTTATAAAATCTATGCTTCAGCTTAATGCAAAATCTCAGATGACATAACATTTAAGCAATCTCCTGAGCTCCAAATGTAAAACTCTCCCCTAGCAAGAACACATCTAGCATAACAACCCTTCCCTACTTTTGGATTATTGATCAGAAAAGGTAGAAATACCTAAAGTGCTACTATTCCTTTGATTTAGAAATTTACCATTAGTCATTCTAGCTTTGGGATGCTACTTAGTAATAGGAGTTTTGTTTTGTTTTTTTCCAATTTATAGATGAATAAATTCTCTGGAGAATTAAATGAAATCAGCAAAACAGTAAAGCTAAACCTACAGCAAGATGATTTGGAAAATGGAAGTAACCTAGAGATGAGGACTTCAGACTCAGAGCCATACTTGATGGATTCCTTACGGGATGCCGACATAGTCACAAAAGTATTGTCATAATTAAGCTAGATAATGCCTTTTTCTTAACAGTCTATCGCTTTGTTTGCCACTACTCAAAATGAAAGTTAGAAGAAAAAAATGAACCTGACATTTAAGAAATGTGATAAAATGAAGTATGGAAGAAAAATGAACAGTAATAAATAATAGTATATTCAGAGGCAAAACAAAACAAAACAAAAACAAAAACCCAAGCAAGCAGCACATATGTTTGATTACTGTTTTCCAGAATGACAGCTACTTGGTGAAATTTATATTTGCAGGATATAAAAATAAAATTTGTATTTAGCAATTAGATATGAAAATATTTTATAATCAACTCATAATCTTTCTACTGATCTGACATAATTAAGATGTATCTGCTGTCATTAAATGCTGAATCAAAATTAAAAACCTTGATGATTATGCCAAATAGTGCCTTTGTAATAAATCTTTGTTCCACATAAATCTCCAAATCACCATCAGCGAACACCACACATGGTATATTGAAAGTACTCAAGAAGTAGTTGCTGAAAAACTGAGTGAATGAATAAATTTCACATAATGAATATACACAAATACATGTGCAGAAGAACTGGTCCCCGAATGGCCTTGGCCAATGCACCTCTTCCCTGTACAATTCCAATTCGCAGGCAGAATGCACCAGGAACACATTCTGAAATAAAGATACCTGTCTGAGAGAACCTGGGCTTTGTCCACATCCTTCTAGGTACAGGATATCCTGCAACTCTTCAACCCAGGAAGCAAAGTTGCTCCTGGGATATAACCCTAGGAAAATGTTTTAGGGGTTTCTCAGTTGCCGTGCAAAGTGAGATAGGCACAGACAAGACTTTCATTCACTCTGGCCAGCTCTCTTGAGCCCCGGTGGATGGGTTTGACATGAGTCATGGACTTCTGTTTCTGTTTATCCTCACTGCCTATCTGTGAGTAATACATTTGCTTTGCCTGCTTCTTGTATGAATGTTCTGTTTCATCTGACTCATACTCTGGTAGCTGGGTTTGTGCAGGACTGGCCAGGTCTAGGAACCTCAGCAGAAACTTGTGAGATGTTTAGAGTCCTCCTCAAGGAATAATTCTGGTCCACAATGTGTTTCCCTCCTGGGAACTGAGCCCTGCAGATAGTATTCAGACAGTATTCTGCTGAACAAGGTGGCTTTGAAGAATTTGTAACACCAAGAACTTCTTCTAATAGTATTATTAAAAGATTTTCATGTAGATATTAAAACAGAGGATCCAGAATATTGTCTGTATTCGATACATAACTTCTATTTGATGTATTATTGTTAATAAGGAAAATAAAGCTACAGAGATTGTCTTATAGAAAAATAAATAACTAGAAGGTCTGGAAAATGTATTTTAGCTCATTTCAAGCTTGTGGTTTCCCAAACATAAATTCTGCACGAGGACTATGCAGAACTCCAGAATTCCATGTAAAGATAACAAAGGCAGATGACCAAGAAGACATGGAGTACTAAAAACTTACTAGGTTTAGCACAACTATTGTTATTAACCAATATACAACATTATACAATATTAATCAATATGAAACATAAATATTGAGATATTTATTTATTATACTATATATCAGGGACTCCTTATTTTCTCACTGACAATATCAACAACAGTAATAATATTGTATGGGCATATGATGCTTTTTTCTGATTAACACCCTTCATTTAGGAAACCTCACATTCCCAATTCCATCATCTCACCTCTTCACCACAAGGACAAGCATTTTACCCAGGGCTGGTCAATCCATATAGTACCATTTCATTGACAAAATAAGTTGTTCCAATTGTGAGCAAGTCCTTCACAATGAATTAGGATACCACTATATCTTGATGTAACAGAGAATTTAAGTTCCATTTGTATGCCTAATCCTGAATTGTATCCCACATCTTTAAAATTCCCACATTTTTAAAAAAGAAAATTGATGTTATTTTTCTAGCAAGTAGTTTAGCTGAAAGAATATGAAAATGCAGCTGCCATTCTCTCTGACTTTTAGTGAGGCATTCAGTCTATGGCAAAAAGTCAAAAAAAATTGGGGAGTGGGAGAGTAATCAGGGAAGGAAGAAGAAAGGGAGGGAGGAAATGGTGGGAAGAGAGAGAGGGAGAAAATGAATATCCTGAAGAAATCAAGTCTCAACACTATTTTCTAAGCTTTGGCTACCTGCTCCTCTGCCTCTAATTCCAATGAGCCAAATTAAATCAATTCCCTCTCAGCTCTATGACCCAATGCAGTTCCTTCTGTGTTTAAGGGAGTTTGAGTTGATGTTCACTAGCAAGAAAGAAAAACAGCTGCCCAGTGCATTTATTAATCATCCAGATGCCGTACCTTCCCATTTGGGGGCTTTGGCCTTCAACACTTGCGAAGCCAATTATCTATATAAAATGTCCTCTTTTTAACATTCTTAGCATAGTTTCTGTTTTCTTATCTGAACCCCAACAGACTGGGGCTGGGGGAGGAGGTCCTAGAAACATATACAGAGGGTGCCAAAAAATGTATACACATTTTAAGAAAGGAAAAAAATATTAAAACTGTAATGCTCCATATATACTGATAACAAAAGATGAATATGAGTCATGTTCGACTTCTGCAATTAAAAGAGGTACTCAAAGTGGTTACCATCAGTGTCCAGACACTTCTGATTATGGTGAACAACTCTTAACATCTCTTAAAATGTGTACACATTTTTTTGGTACCTCTGGTATTATAGAAGCATCAGCATATTAGGATAAATGCAACTATGAGATAGATGACATTTCTCAGGAAGAGCAAGAAAAACAAAATTCAGAAAGAGGGATCATTTTTAAATGGCTAAATTGATGTGTGTTGGTTGAAGTACAGGTTACAAGTTTACTTTCATCTTGAATACAAGTCAACTTTGGTCTAAAGAATGGCCAAAACAATAGGCAGAAATCTTTGATAAAAGATCATATGGACTTGGCCATGATATATACTAAGACATTAGATGGCATTGTCCAGTAAAGAAGAGAAAGCTAAAATTGAGTAAGACGGAGATTGAGGTAATTCATCTGACTATAAGGATGACCTCATGCCACCTTGTATGTCTCCTTGGATCTTATTGTTTATCTGTATAAAGGATTAAATAACACTTGCATAAGATGTTTTGACATAATGCAGGTGATATGATATACAAAAAGTGCCAGACTCATGATAAATGATCAGCACAAAGCAGCTAACATTATTGTTGATAATGTCATAACATGGAAGAGACTATCACCAGGTTACCTCATCTAATGTTTTTTTCTATATATGCATAAAATATGCATACATAGTATACATATAACTAATATATATTACTCTCAAACTAAGAACTTTACAATATGATAAATGTGAAAGCCTGAAATAAGTAAAAGTTAAAATTCTGGGGTAAATTTTGTTGCCAAATAATGAACTGTTTTTGATCTTGACCTCTGATATTGATTTTGGCTATTTCACAGTTCTATCCTGTTTGCTTTCTGTGTCAGTTCATTCCAAGGTGCTGTCAAAAAGAAGCTAATTGATCATGTTAACATCCTCCTACTGCTCCAGGCTTTCAGAGCTTTAGCCACTGGCACCTAATATGATACAGTATTCGAACCTCATTAGATTCAGAATTACACGGCATGTTAATTTCAGAGACCTGGCTCTGTTAACTAGCATCATAGTGGTAGAATCTCTTCAACAAAATATTTACCTCATTTAATGTACCTGAAAGATTGATTTTTTTCCACTTTCACTGACTCCCTTGTGATTAGGCATTGCTGGTCAAATCTAAATTTTATACCTGGATGGCACATACCTACAATGCTGTCACACTGAATTTGACTTTTAATTAATAGTCTCATTAAATCATGATAAACAAATTCTTTTCTTGGACACAAATCCTAAATAAACAAATTTAACTGTCAGCTTCCATATCTGTGATCAAAGAGGAACACAAGTACACAGGATTAACATTTAATCATTAACACAAATACCAACTGAAACCAGCTCAGACCATCCCAATTTGGAACTTTCTAAATCCTATTAAGCAAAACTAAATATAATTAAAACTAGCAAATATTGGTTTGTTTGACTTCACATCCATTCAAGTATAACATTTTCTCTTGGTTCACCACTCCAAGCCTCTTGAAGAGCCCTAGATAGCTGCAGGTATTTAAGAGGGTCCAAGCTGCTTTCTATGAACACACTCCTTCTGAAATTAGGTCTAGCTCCTACTTACCATGTCTAATTGCTACAGCTGCAGTTACAAAGCACCCGCAAGAGACGAATAAGTGCGTGAGTGTACATGATGGTTCTATCTGCAACAACCTATATATAACACATGCAAGAAGCTAGCATCAAATAATAGCCTCAAGTCATACCAAATTTTATAGAGATTTAAAAGACTGTACAAGCATTTTGGAAATGAGATCAACCCCCATCTTTTCAGTCCTCTAATGGCAGAGATGAGTTCTGTTCTTGTTCACTAAAATACTCCAACCTGTAAGAACGTAATAGATGCTACATAAATGATTGTTGACTAATCAATAAGCCCCTGTAAGTTATTATACGTTGTCACCTTATTCCCATCTACTGTACCGACGTCACTAGAGGAACATTGTTTTATAACGACTTGTCATTTTGTGCGAAAAAATCCATTTATAAGTCATATAAAATAATTCAATTTGTTTAATAATATTAAAATACAAACATTTCTCAAGTAGCATTGCTTCAATTATTTGGAGATAATGCTTGTTGAACTAAAAATGTCCTTCTTCGAAAGAATCCCAGAAAATTATCATAACTCAGAAACTCAGGGGAAAAAAACAAACTCTGAAGCAATATGAAATATCATTTTCAACTCTGTTCTCTTGCCCCTCACTACTCCCTCTACCTGGGAGTGAATTAAAGGCCCATCCCTTAATTTATTACATGCTGTGAGGACACAGATGTTAGGAAATGTGAGCTGCAGATTTTCTCCATGTGCTTGTCTTTGGGGAAAAACTTTCCACTGTCTAAAAGGGTGGCTATGAATATAAACAACATTTATATCAGCTAAGAACCACATCTTAGAATAAGCCAGGAAATGAAACTTTTGTTTATGTCATTACGTTACCTCCTACTAAGATTTTTTTTCCCTAAATTTAGATATATAACAGAAACAAAATGTGTTTACTTCACATATTCCTCAATACAAAAGACTGTGTTGTGAGATGGTATTATAATCTACATTCTACATGTCAGGCCCGCTAGATGTAGAAGAAGGAGGGCTCTCTCGTTTACACCATTCTTTTCCCATTTGACAGGAAAACACAGTAAGCAGGGAGAAGTTCTTTCCCCAACATATGTAAAATCATATGTGGCAAGAATATATTATTCAATTTTTCTGAGAAAAAATAATCTTATCAAATTCCAAAATCTGATAAGAATGCCAGGACTTAAGGAGATTATGGCTTCAGCAAACACCTCATCCAAGCACACGACTGACATGGTTTGCAGAGCCAACACTTCTCAAAATTTCAAGGTATTCCTGTGATTTTCACTTGTTTACACTTGCCTTCATCTCTGATATGGTAAGATGGAACTCTGTATTTACTGTTTGATATTTCAAATATTTTATCTGGAGGTTTAATTAACTAAAAATACAGAATAGATAAGTCTTTTTTAAAAAAAACCCTTGAAGACCTCACATCAAAATCTAAATTATATATGTAACCAGTCTATGCTTACCAATTAGATCATATTAGCCTGTAAATGCAAATTTCAGTAAAATCAGCAATAACACCTGCACCATTTGGGTCTTAGCAACTTTCTAAGGTACCCCTTCAGCCATGGCATCACTGCTTGCTCACTGGGAGTTTTGTGTGTACAGTGTTCAGGATGGGCCATTGATCTCTTCTGCTCCACCTTGGTGTTCCTTGTTTACTAACACCATGAGACAAAGATGTGCACTTCTGAGCTATTAGTCAATGCTCCACAACAGTCAGCGAGATGCCCAGGTCATTGTTGCTCATGATGAAGCAACTCCTCTCTCTCACAGAAATACCATAGCCAAGCTCCTTGAATCGGGACCACTGCAAGATTTATGGAGAGCTCTTTTAAAATTTCACATACCAACTGTGCTGCCCATCAAAAGTGGACTGGATGAAGAAAATGTGGTACATATACATGATGGTATATTATGCAGCCATAAAGTAAAGCAAAACTGTGGACTTTGCAGCAACTTGGATGGATTTAGAGTCTATAATACTCAGTGTTTTATCACAAAAACAAATATCTGAGTATTACATGCACTTACTAATAAGTGGACCCTGAACCTTGATCATAATACTAAAAGAAAGGGATTGGCAGTAGTGGGGCACTTACCTATGTGATGACCACTTATGTAACTAACCCTGAATTATACCCCACATCTTGAAAATAAAAATAATATAAAAAATAAAATAAAAATAAAAAACTTTCACATACTGCTCTTCTTCCCTGCCATTTGGTCTGGATGAGAGCTGGTTCAAGGAAGACTGATCTCCTTCTTTCCCAAACTAGAAGTGCTCTTTGGGTCCCAGAATACACAACTAAGACAAGCTCCTCTGTCATACTTTGTTTCCCTTTATAATGAAGTCTCAGAAGTCGTCGTTTGTACTACCTATTTATCACCATAGTCTAGACTCAAAACTCATAAACTAACATTATAATAGTTACTTTTCAAAAAGAAAATCCTTGTTCACCATGTACGTTTGTGGATTCAAACAAATACAGGTTGAGGGGGTTGAGAGAGGGCACATAACTCCACATTCCATGCACATCTCTGTTCCCTGCTACAGGTATGATAATCTATTCATCAATATCCTCTTGACTGTTTCATTCCAAATAACAAATGAAGAAATAAGATTATTTCTTTAATAATCATAAAGGGTGATTTCTTGAACTATGCTTTTATAAATGATGACCCGAGATCAATTAAGAAATATCCAATGGCATACACAAAAGACAATCACATACAAATTATCTGAAAGAATGAGAGAAATATGTTTAGGAACTGGAAAACAATATCATCAATCACCCAAGCCTGTCAGCCTTTTTGTGATCTGCATACTGATCATAATACAAATGTCATAAACACTAAAAGGCTATGACTTTTTCGATCATGGCTTTTTAAATGGATGTTAACTTTGATTTTTGATGCAGTGGTTAAAGACAAAAATAGAGAAGCTATTTTAGTATAAATAAATATCTGAGTATACAAGTGAACCCTCACTAAAATATTTATTTGAAGTTAATTAAATTCCATTATTACATCCATCATTACAAATTATCTCCTGTGATCCAATTATTGGGTTAATTGCTTATTAACTCACAAAGATAGATAAATGCAAGTCACTCAGAAGGTTGCTACATTTGATTTCAGTGTGGGTAATGATTTATCTTTATCTAAAATGACTGCTATAATAAACCAGCTAAATACATTACACTCTTGGAAATGGACTCCAATATATCTGGGTCAGGTGCTAACAAAGCCTAAAACAATGTTGGACACCCAAATATTTCCAGAATGATTTACGAAAATTTCTCATTATCCGGGATTATTACAAATGCACATACTTCATTCTCCCACAGATAAATCTCCAAGAAAAAGGTAAAGGAGACACTAGGGATAAGATTGTATATGTTCTTCTCTCTTAAGTTCTAACAAGTGCCTTATTGCCTATACAGTGATCAAGAGACTCAATATATTTTCTGCTCACTCTATCTCACTAATGACCTCTCAGCTTCCATTCTTCTCTATCATTTTCTCCTGAAATATATGCCTATTAATATAAAATATTTTAAACATCCACATCTATACTTTGTGAAAAAAACATAGGTTCAGGATTGGGTAAATACGTCATTAGGTAATATTTTCCTTATATAATCAGTGGATCAAAGAGTCATATATTTTTGGTATCCCACTATACTAAACACAGCATTAGGTGCATATGTCTATAAACAGTTGTTGAACAATTGTCTGATGTGTGAAGTAGTGTTTAGGGAGATTCTCTGGGTGACAAGTGTAATGGAATGTGTAACCAGTGCTCAGGAAAAATTATTGATGATGATTTTGTCTTCATCTGAGCACTGGGACCTGGACAGCCAAATTATCTTCTTGAGCAACACTCACTGGTACAGCCCTTGTCTTCCACAGCTCATGATGGTGGCCCCCAAGCACATATACTCAAGCTTCGGATCACAAACAAAGGTAAACAGGTAAACACTTTTTCTCTCCTTGAGGCTATTTCTGCATTATCATCTCTACATGGACATTTCTGATACTTCATCTACATTTTTGAAGTTTTCTCTCCTTGGTTATGGCATTTTTTTTACTTTTTATGCTTACTCAACTGGGAATATAAGTGTATTTTTAACTAACAACAACGTGATCACTTTATTCAATCCTATGAAATGATAACTTGACTCAATGATGACTACTGGCCTTGCCTGTTTTAGTAAACATTTAATATTGTCCCCACCCCCCAAAATATAACTGTCAAACTATCTACTTGACCTTCATTTTTTTGTTCAAAGAACCTTAAAATACATTTTGGAGATATCCTTAAAAAGAAAACCCTATTAAGAGTAGAGTCTTCTTTGCCATATTCATTTTGGTATATACAGGACCTAACACAGTGTCTTGAACATAGTTTCAGACATAGCTCGATTCACCATATATTCACAAACAAATGTCTTAATAATTATAGGTTAAGATGAAGATAAAGGCCCCCTTCTTTGATATATTGAGTATATATTTCCCAATTAATTACTGAAATTAATTATAGAAAGACAAGGGTCTGCCAAAGGTGTGTGTGTATACATACATGCATATATATATACATATATATACACATTCCTATGATCAGATTAAAATCAGACATTAAATCAATGCTGTAATACTGAAATAGTTAATGAATACAAAAATTTTAAAGTCTATAATTATGCCCAAGTGTAATTTGCTATATTATATCCATTATTTAAATAGGTTAGCTATAAAAAATGTTGGTAAAACCTAACATAAATAATTGGATCTTTTTGCTTTTAACTTTATATTAATTTTTACTTCTTCCAGCTTTATTGAGGTATCATTGTCAAAAATTATATATATTTATAATGCACATTATGTTTTGATATATGTACACATTGTGAAGCTATTGCCACAATCAAGCTCATTAACATAACCATATATTTTCGCTAGATCAAGCAGCTATATTTAATTATAAGGCCGGGCTCGGTGGCTCAGCCTGTAATCCCGCACCTTGGGAGGCTGAGGTGAGTGGATTGCCTGAGCCCGAGGGTTCGAGACCCGCCCGGGCAGGCGAAACCTCATCTCTACAATAAATCAAAAAAATTAGCAGGGCGTGGTAGCGCACGCCTGTAGTTCCAGCTACTCGGAAGGCTGAGGCGGAGCCCAGCAGGTCGAGGCTGCGGTGGCCGGGAGGGGCCACTGCACGCCAGTCTGGGCGACGGAGCCCAGCAGGTCGAGGCTGCGGTGGCCGTGAGGGGCCACTGCACGCCAGTCTGGGCGACGGAGTGAGACGCCAACTCAAAAAAAAAAAAAAAAAAATTATAAGACAGCAAAGTTAAAAGGAATACACATTCATTGAGCTCTTATTATATATGCATACTTATTATTTTTCCATGAAGATTTCTGGAATATCTCCACTAATTAGATGACTCCCAAAATATTTTCCGCTTTAACATCATCATCATTAGATTTGTAGGGTGCTGGAAAGGTTTAATATATTTAAATTCAACTTATCCAATTTACAACATGTTTTCATGAATGAACACATAATTGCCACTCCTCCATGTTCAACCTCAAAATAGAGGACCACCGAATTACAAATTAATGAGATGGATTTTCTTTTGTAACTTATGTAAATTAATTTCATTGCTTTACAAAAGTGAATTGTTCCTATAATGGCCTAATTTAATGTTTTTTCACTTATTTTTATTTCCTTATAAATATAGTATTAAGTTTTAAATGTACACATTATTTTTGTTTAGTAACTGGACTCTTATGTGAACCAATTATATAAGCAGAATTTTTTAATGATGATGTTTACTTAACAGTATTCTGTGTCCAAATGCTCAAAGATAAAAAAGTATACTAATCAGTTATTAGGCTGGGTTTATGATAAGATGAAAATGTAAACAAACTATTTATAAAGGTAAGAACTTGAGTATTCTGAACGTACAAATGTTAAGAGTAGTTATATTTTTGGTAACCAAATAAAAATGTTTAAGGTGCAACAAGAAGAGGGAAGGACTTTTATTTAACAGAATGAAAAAGCAAGTTTAATTACAGAATAGTCTCTCTGCAAGATTAATTATAAGTGTGGAATCATATTTTATAAAGGATTTTTTAGTGACTAAGCATTTTAAAAGATGAATAAAATATGATAATAGGAATAACCTTCAGCACTTATCAAACGTTTTTCAAAATAGCTGAAGAACTTCAACTAGTATATTACATTTAGAAAAATATATTTAATATAAAATCACTGCCTTTGTGCAAAACAATTAACTTCAAAACATAACAAGGTAGAAATAGACCAAGGGATACAAGGACTTTGGACATCCTGGAATGAGTCTGATTGGCAACGAAAGAATATTGAAAATCAAGTCAGGCATATAGTGATCACAACCAGAATCTTTTCTTCATTTTTAAATATTCTAATAAGATACTCATTTTCTGTATTCCATGTGAATGAGCTTTAGTGAAATAGCTCTCTCTATAATATATTTATACATATCTATATCATTTAAGGTTTTTTTTCAATTTTACTAGATGACAAATCTGATGTCATGCAATTAAAAAGCACACTGTCATTGATACTTCACAAGCTAGTTTTTACTTTATTCCAGTTATTACCAGAATTCTGAAAAACACTAGAACAGCAACGGCCTTGGCAAAATCTTTACTATCATTCATGATTTAGGCTTTGAATTTTCTCAAGTCTTAGAATTTCTGCCAAGATAAGCTCAAAATCTATAGAAAAATAGTAAAGAAATATAAAATGATAAAGTTTCAAAGAATCAAGGGTTTACTGAAATCATTGTGTTCCCTTCCCTCATAGTCTCTATTTACTGTCATTTTTGCCAAACTTTTCTAGGTGAAATAGTAAATTAAACATAAATTGAGTACCCTCCTTTTCTGCTTCAAAAATATAAAATTTATGGGAAAATATTCCATGTTTGAAAAAATCCAAGTAAAGAAAATGTCTATGAACCAGGAATGAACAGAAAACTCAGAGTAAGAAACAAGAGGTGAAATAAATGCCCACAGACAAGATGGGACTGTGGGTATCTGAGATAATCTCATCAGGAATATGCCCCATTTTGGACCCCAGGGTGGGAACAGGTAACTCATGAAAGTCAAGAATTAGGAATGCAGTTTCTGCCATGAATAAGGACAAAAATAGTCCCCCTCCTCACCTATCCAAAAAATAAGTTGATCTCTGTGACCAGGATGTAAGTACAACCTAGTGACTCTGATTTTAAAATGGGCCTATATTTCATGGAAAAGAAGGAAAGGCTCATAACTGCACAAACAACAAACCCCAACTTGGGTAAAACCCAGAGTTGAGGCTCTGATGTACCCATTGATAATAGGGCATTAGCAGGCTCAAAATTAACTTACTGGAAGGGCATATAAAGAAAAATCTCCATCAGAAGATAAGTCCAAAACAAGATTTGCAAATTATAAGTAAGTTCAATGCTGTGAAAGTAGTCAATTTGTGCCACAAAAGAGATAATTAATTTTGATAAATTAGTTCTAGTCAAGAAAATTAAACAGTATTTTGACATCTGCTCTGGCCAAGATTGAATTATAGGTACTAGATTTAGCATCATGCCAGAAACGAACAGCAGTTAAAAAAACAACAAACTTGTGAACCAATGATTTTCAAGAATGCTGGAAGTCAGGCAATGAAACACAGTGATCCTTGAGAGCCAAAGTAAAAGCATGATGAGTCCTACAATTGCCCCAGTTTACTGCAGTGAGAGACTTTCCAGACCCTGCACTGGGAAGGGGATCTCATGCAGAGCCAGGAAAGTTTGCTGAGTTAAGAAAACACTGCTGAGAGTTTGTGAGACAATGCCAGAAAGGAGAGAGCTGCACTGAGAGAGAACTCCAGAGATTTGCTGAGGGCCTCTCTGGAATATTCAGCAGAACACTGACCAGTTCATTCTTGTGGAGGAAAGAGCACCTAACATAATTAGAGGGAATACCCAGCACTCATACAGGAGATAGTATCTGTCACTATTAACAACACTGGGAAAATCTCATAATTTGCGGGGCACTGGTAGAGTACACAGAAGGGTCTTGCTTCATGGTAGGAAATAATTAACCCTGGATTAAACATAGCTAAGGTCCCATCTGCAAATCTGAAAAGACTCAAAATGTCAAATTGAATTGTATCCCAGGACAAATCTCAAGAATATTTTATAGTAATACATAAAAATTTCCAACACCTAAGAAGGTAAAATTCACAATATCTAATATTCAATCAAAAATTACCATGCATGAAAAGAAGCAGTAAAACACAACCCATAATCTAAAGAAAATCCAATAAATCAAAACCAAGGCAGAACTGACAAACACATTATAATTAGGAGGAAAGACATTAACACTGATAATACCTTGAAACCTAACCATATGTTTAATCACATAACATGTAAATGATCTATCCATACTAATTTAGAGGCAGAGAGTAACATACTAGATAAAAAACAAGGCTCAACTCTATGCTGCCTACTCTAAATACATTTTAATACAAAGACAGCAATAGGTTAAAAGCATAAGGATGAAAAAGATATATCAAAAAGATGTATCATTTTACTAATTAAATTAAACATGAATATTAGACAGAGAAATTTCAGAACAGAGGATATTATCTAGTACAAAGTTCATGTCCTAATGATGAAGGGGTCAGTTCATCAGGATGATATAGCGGTAACTAATGTTTATAAACTCAAAAATAGATTTTAAAATACCTGAAGCAAAAAAATGATTAAATTGCAAAGAGAAAAAAAGAAATAGACACAATGAAAGTCAGAGATTTCAATACTCTGTTTTCACTCATTAACAGACCAGTAGACAGATAATCAGTCAGAAGCACTGCCACTGAATTTGGTGACATGGAGGTCACTAAAGCCACTGTAGGAGAAAGTAGGGAGAGCAACAAAGATAAGATGGGTAGAGAAGAAAATGAGAGGTGACTAGAAATACCAACTACAAGGGCTCCTTCAAAAACTTGCCAAAAAGAGGAGTTGAGAAATGCGTCGTACAAAGGGAAATGTGGAGTCAAAGGTTTTCTTTGCTTTCTTGAAACTAAAATAAGTATACCTGGTTAAAGGGAAGATCAGGCGGTACAGGAGAAAATTATGTACAGTATAGATGAGAATGAGAATATGTGAAAGAGAAAGCTTCAATAAGCAAGAGGAAAGAGAAGTCAACATCAAGAGACAACATAAAACGCTCATATATTTGAAATTTATAAACATGTCTGAATAATTCAGAAGTTAATAAATAAATTATAAGAAAAATGAGAAAACACTTCAAACTAAACAAAAATCCAAGTAGTACTAGAGATAAAAATGTGTGAAGACGCAGTTAAAAGTGATGTTAAAGGCATATTTATAATCTTAAAATCTTACATTTAAACAATGTAAAAGGCTAACTACCAATAAATAAGAATCCCACTTAGGAATTAGAAAAAATGGAAAAGATAATAGCTGTTTTGTAGGTTTGTTTCTGTACCTGAACTACTTAAGGAACATAAGACATAAAGTCATCTACAACTAAACTACTGAATGGACTTGACAGTCAGGCTTATCAACCAAATAACAGATCAATGCTTAAAGGCCAAACCTGCAAAGCTTAAGGAGAGACATACTATTTAAGTATGTTTCCATTTCCATTGACAATTCTGTCAGTTGTTCTCTATCAAAGGCAAACAGAAATAGACAAGACCAATGGAATAATAAATTCCTTGTATAGAAATCACCAAATCATAATTCAATATGTCAAAAAATGCACACACTAACCAACCAAAAGTTTTCAAAAACTTCTTTTTCAGCCACATACTATTGACGTATGTCCAGACTTTGAGGTCACATAAACTAATCATACACTTAAAAATTGGGGTTTCTTTTCCTATAATAAAATGGCATAACATTATTTTCTAATCCTTTGCCTCTGGCTAGAAAATATAATCTGCATTATCTTCCAAATAAATTAATCCTTAGGAATCTATGAAAGTAGAGTATAGTATGGGCTATAATAACTTGTTGATCATTCCTAAACATTGGCTGGGTGATTGTACAATAAGTGAAATATAGGCTTCTCTTCCAAATAAAACTTTTTCAAAAATAAAGCTGTTATATTTGGTCTGTCAAATAAAATTCTTTATTTCTTTTTTCTTTGTGAGAGCACATTTCTTGGATAATCATGGCTGGAAAGAGAATCTTTTTGCTATTTATAAGGTCACACATTATTTTATTGAAGGTGATTCATATGATAGTAGACTAGAAATAAAGTATTTATAAAATTGAAACATTTAGCTGGGCGTGGTGGCACACACCTAAAATCCCAGCATTTTGGGAGGCAGAGGCAAGAGGATTCAAGACCAGCCCGAGCAACTTGGCGATACTTTGTCTCTACAATAAATCAAAATTAGCTGGGCACAATGTCCTGTAGTCACAGTTACTTGGAAGAGTGAGGTGGAAGGATCGCCTGAGTCCAACAGGCCAAGGTTGTGGTAACCACTGATCGTGCCACTGCACTACGGCCTGGGCGACACAGTGAGACACTGACTCAAAAGAATGAGTGAATAAATAAACAAACAAATACATAAAATTGAAACATTTATTCACTGATTTTAAAAAAAAACATTTAACTTGGGACGATCATTTTGTTAAGATCGTGAGACAGAACAACTCATCATTTCTCTCAAATAACATGCATTTCTGCTGCGCCTCAGCAAGTAAAGCAACATCTTGTAAGTCAGTGTGATAAAGGCTTTAGTGAAGGTATGCCCTTGGGATCCTGTAGCAGAGAAGGTTAAAGACGTGAGAATCAAAACACATTTGAAAAACGATTCAAACTAGGCCAGGCACACATGGTTGAAAAAACAGATCTATGAAAAGGAGAAATTAGATATAAAGTCCAGAGATGTCACATGACAAGTATTTCATCTTATCACTATAAAATAATTTTTAAATAAAAACCACACATTTCAAGTCTCTGAGTATGATATCTAGCCCATTTCAAGAATTGGCAGAAATAACTTATGAATGCAAGAAGATCCCTGAGGAAGTGAGGGGCATTGATAATCCAATTTCTGGTGGAAGATCTGACCTCAGAGAGGAAAACAGGCATTTCTGCTACTTAGATGAAATGGAAGAAGAGGAGGCAGAATGGAAGAATACACATTTGTTTAACAAACACTTAAACTCATTCAGCGTCTGACACTGCTCTAATAACTACAAACACCAACAATATCATGCTTATAACAACCCTGTGAGAAGGTTGTATTATCATCTCCATTCCACAGATGAGAAAACAAAGGCACAAAGAGAGGCTGGCAAATTGAACAAGTCATGTAATTAGGAAGGAATGGAGACTGATTTGATCCCAAGCAGTCCAGCTCCAAAGTTTGTGCTTATCCCAGTGCTGTAGACCAGGCCAGCCTTCATTTTCTCTCATCTGGACCACTGCAATTACCTCTGAAAGAGTCTCACTACTTCAGCAAGTGAGAAGGGATAGGAAGGGAAGGTCTACAAATACAGAGCAAAGAATTCATTGATTATTTCCCTGATGAGCAAAAAGTTACTGCTTAGTACTGACTGACAAAGGGACCAAAGTAGAGATTTTTAGCTCCTCTCCCTGAAAGTCTACTTCATCAAGTTAGATTTAGTAGGAACTGTGAGTTGCCTTATGAAGATATAGGTGTATGGTTGGCCACGTGGCTAGAATTACTCTATTGGACACCCTATCTAAATTGAATATGTGTATAAATATTGTATGATTAGACTTAAAGATGTAGAGATTCAAACTATATCTTCTTTGAATATGAGAAATATATTTACATCTTTTCCTTGCTAAGTTTTATGACTATGGGCATCTTTTGTGGAGAGATTATATTAAATACCCTTCAGTCATACAGTATGTTACCTTGAAGCCTAATAATTTAGTTCTAATATACATTACATTAAATTTTAAAACTTACTTTAATACATATTATATAAATGCTTTTAAATGTATAATTTGTACACTAATTCACTATCTTATATTTAATAAATATATATTTGACCTTTCATAACTCTAATTGCTGTTTATTCAAGTGACTTATAGATGTGCCTAGGAAAAGAGAAGAAAAATTCATTATTTGATAACTTGAATTATTAAATTATCATATCAAATAAATACAAAATACCAAGTAATGCTTCTAACATATTTAAAAAGAATATTTGATTTAGCGTTTCACTTTCGATTATAAAGGTAGATTTCTTAAGTATTTAATGATTAATAGTCTTTGAGCTATTCCCTTTGATTTCCCTCATTTATTAACAATTTACAAATTTTAAAAAAAGTGAAAATATATGGTGAAATACGTTTTCCTATTCTGTTTATTTATATCCCAGCAATGAAAATTTAACGTTTCTTTGGGTTCTCTTTGCCTACCATTTGTATGTTTGAGAAATAAATTCTTGTCCTAGGTAGTACATTAATAAACTTAGTAGTAGAATAAATTGATTGTCTATCTTAGGGATGCTCACTTTGAGATGCTTATTGAAAAGTAGCCTGTGTTCTTCCTGGGTTTGGAGGTACAGATTACTGATCTAGAAAGAGAAGAGAGAGGGGAAGGAAGAAAGATAAATAGATGAAAGGAAAAGGAGGAAAGAAAAGGCAAAGGATGAAACCCTAGAAATATACAATTCCTATAATTAAAGAGGAGAAATGAAAGTCAAAATAAGTGGCTTCTGAAAAGGCAGGAGGATCAGAAAAGTCGTGTCATAAAATATTAGATTGCAAGAGAAAGGCAATGAGGAACTATTGACAAGTAGGAAAAGATGGTCAAAGATGTCAAATACTATAGAAAAGCCAGGAAGTTGGAAAGTGGGAACTCCTAATGGTTATTAGTGATATTTGGCAAAGCCATTTCAATAAAATGGACAAGGAAGTTAGATTCGTGAATTAGGAGAAAAGTTTCTACCCTTAATTTTTCATAATGTATGGATTATTAATATGAACATATTGATCCAAGGAAAAGTTGATAAAATCCATACAGTATGTCAAAATTATGTTAAGTTTAGTGAAAAGGGAAAGAGACAATGTAGCAGCAGTTCAGATGGCTGTCAGGTCAAACATGACTTAAGACATTTTGTAGTATAAAAAAAAAACACTGGAATAAGAGAAATTGAAAGTATAGTGAAACAAGGAATACATGATACAAGAAAATGAGAAGGAAAAGAGATCAAGAGCACAAATTAACTTTGTAAAGGAAGAGAAGTCCCTCTTGTGTGGAGATAAATGGTAAGAAGAAAGGGTGGGAGATTTATAGAGCAAATTTAAATTTCCAAGGCAGAGTTTTTAAACATTAGAAAGTTCTCATCTATTTTTTTTTTTTTTTCCTGTGTGGTATGAGGAGTATGCATCACTTGTGGAGGAAGAAAGAAATTGTTCCGGATTATCTCTTCTAATCCTCCAACTTTCCCATTTAAAAAAGGCACTATCGTTTTCTCCATTTAGATATGGAAAATGAGGAATTAAGGAATTCTCCCTAGGTCACACAGTCAATATTGGGCAGTGTGACTCCTGAGGCTTATCCTTAACTGGTAAGTCTTTGGAACAATTTAATATTCCTGCATATAGCCAGGTAGCACATGTTTGCACAGTGGGAAGTTCATTCTAAAGGCTACATGGTATAAATTTGAACCTTAGGTATACTTACCATAGCTGTATGTATAGATTTCTGATGTTTGATTAGCATTAGCCATTCTCTGGAAATGCAAAGCAACTGTAGTTGAATTGCTATCTCCACAACTCCCAGTATAAAGAAGAGTACGCCAATGCATCTTCTCTTCTTAGTATCCACTGCTCAATTTGGCCTTGCAAACACACTCAATTAGTGTAAGGTAGCATAGAAGATCTGTAGTGGTTTGAATGTGAAACTAATACTGAAGCTGATTTGAACTGTTCTTTATCATTTCTTACTGTGAGTTTCCACATTATGAATAATGAATCAGAAATCTCATTACTTTAATAGCAATAGAGCAAGGATAATACATAACACAGGAGAAATTTCACAAGTTTTATAAAAGTGCTGGAAGTTACTTATACAAGCTTAAGTCTTTAACCATACAACTCTATTTGATAAAGATGTGCTGAGTACATTCTATGTCCCTTGATATGTGCAAGAACAAGAAAAGGCACTCCTGCTTTCAAGAATGTATAATCTAATTAGAAAAAGAGTATTCGTAACTAGCTAAAGAGTAAAACACACTAATAAAATGATATTTCAAAAAGTAAATGTAATTATGATTAAGACAAGTAGCATCAGTGTACTACAAAAACTGTAAAATGTTTCATAGAAGAAAGAAGTTTGCCCCAGATATTTGCTGAATGACTGTTTAAATGCAGTTGGAGGTTAAGTGAAAAGGACCCTTCCTTAGCTGAACTAACGTATTGCTTATTTTATTTTAAAAAGTGTTTTAAATGAGGATGCCAACACAAATGTGGCTTATGTTATGCATTAATATAGATTTGAAAAAAACTATGAGTAGATAATTTCACAGGTACTAGAATAGTCTACTGTTTATAAGCAGACATTTTTAAAATATTACTCAATTTACTTTTATATTTATGCACTATATTAGATGATCTTGAAGCAAGGTGTATCTGTAAATAACTCATTTTATTTTCAAACAACACTATAAATAGATGAAAATTTTAATTTCCAAAACTTTGTTGTTATTAACACATCAATACACCTTTCAGAAAAATCAAGAAAGACAAGAGGTTTAAATGAGGTGTTTTACAATGGGTTACCAGTAACTAGATATTATTAGAGCAGCTTGAAAATCTATTTTCTTTTACAAATACTATTGAAACAAATGAGAAGTTGCCTGTGACCTCCCTATAATTTCAACATGCCACTATTAGAGACACTAATTTTGATTTTTGTTTAGATGAGAACTGTTTCTTCCTACATGTCTAATATACCTAACCTGCTACCCCAAATTCGTTATCAACATAAGACTACATTCATTTCCATTACTATTAATAAGGTTGCATATCTACCAAATATTTCTATTTACAAAGTTAAAACTAATCAAAAGTTAAGGAACTCTCCCAATGCCCCACTGTCAAAATTGAGCAATGTGACTCCAGAGACTCGTTTTCAACTAGTATTCAAACCAATCTGATATTCCTACATATAGCTGGGTAGCACATGCTCGCGGAATGAAAAGTTAATTCTAAGTTTCATATCATACACATGTGAAGCTTAAGCATATTTACCTAACTAAATAAAGCACAGCTTTACTGTCAGCTAATAAATTGTTTGTCTATTATATTTAAGGCAGAATCAAGCAAATAATTTAAGTTTTTTAAAGGAACAGTACATGCAAGGCAATCTACTGTTAACCTTGAATTAGATTGTTTAAATCTATTTTTTTTCTGGTTCACTGTATTTTTTTATTTTATTTTAAAGATGTTGGGTGCAAGTCAGGCAACTTGGGTACAAAAGTGGTACAAAAGTGGTCTAATTACTGGTGAAGTTGGGGCCTCCCACTGGTCCTCACTTCCCCTGGTTTAGGACCAGGTACACTTAGTGATGCTATGTACCTTACCCCTTCTCCCCTGGCTGTGTCCCACTACTGCCAATTTCTCTCTTCTAGTATTGTGATAAATGTTCAGGACCCACCTATGAGTGAGAACATGTGGTATACAGTTCTTTGATTCCATGATAGATCACTGAGTATGACAGATACTAAATCCATACAAGTTGTTGTGAAGTCCATAATTTTGTCCTTCTTTATGACTGCATAATACTCCATCATGTATATGTATATGTACCACTTTTTTTTAAATTCAGTCCACTTTCAATGGGCAGCAGGGTTGGTTCTATGTTTTTGCTGTTGTGAATAGTGCTGCAATAAACAGTCATGTGCAGGTATCTTTTTTGTAGAATAATTTTAGTTCCTTCAGGTATATTCCCAGAAGGGGGATTGATGGGTCATATGGAAGGTCAATGTCTAGTTCTTTTAAATCACCACACTGTTAAGAAATCTATTTTTAAAAGATGAATATAGCTTCTAGCTTTCTTTTTTCAAAAATTTACCTTGGATTTTCACTTTTTCATATGTGGCCTTAAGTAACAGTAAAATGAAAAGTAACCTCAGAAAATGTAGACAGAAATTAACAGAGAATACTCAACTGCTAATGATGTGTGTATTCTCTTTAGCTTTTAAAAGTATAACACACTCATAAAAAAGAACAACGCTGGTGCCTCAGCAGACTTCTTTCTGGTCTTTCTCACTAGTGCCCTCTCTCTCTCACAAACATAACCAGTAATCTGGCTCAAACACCATAAATTAGTTTTGCATGCTTTTGAACTTTAGATTAACTATTAATAGAATTATACAGTATACATAGTTCCTTGTGCTCAGCATCATGACTGTGAGATTCTTCCACATTTTTGAGGAAGCTACAGTACATTCATATTAATTGCTGCAAAGTATTTCATTGTATGAATAGAATACAATCTATTCATATATATTAGTATTGATGGACATTGGAGTTGTCACCGCTTTTTTTTACTATTACAAATAATGTTGTTATGAACATTCTTGTACATCTCTCTTGGTCTTTGGGTATATGCATTTCTACTGAGTATACACTGAGAAGATGAATTGCTGGGTTATAGGATATATATATACGTTCAATAGTAATAAACTCTCTAAAATGAACGTGCAAATCTACACTACCACTAGCAGTCTATGAAAATTCACCATCTTACCAACATTTGGCATTGCCAGTCTTTTTAAAATTTGAGCCATTAATTAGCATTTCTCTGATACTAATTGAGATTGGGTAGCTTTTATATATTTATTGGACCCTTGGATATCCTATTTTGTAGAAAGCTCATTTTTAAAAACAGATTGTTTATTGCAGCACTGTTCACAATAGTAAAAACATGGAACCGATCATGCTGCCCATTGAAGCTGGACTGGATTTAAAAAAAAGTGGTACGTATACACAATGGAATATTATGCAGCCCTAGAAAGAATGGCAAACATATGAACTTCGCAACAACTTGGATGGATTTAGAGTCTATCATACTCAGTTATCTATCACAGAAACAGAAAATTGAGGATCACATGTTCTCACTCATAAGTGGAACTTGAACACTTATCATAATACTATAAGAAAGGGATTGGCAGTAGTGAGAAACTGCTAGGAGAACGGGGGCACACCTCATCAGCATGGGTACCTGCATAATGAATATTTGTATACCTAACCCTGAATTGTACCCCACATCTTTAAAATAAAAAATTTTTTTTAAAAGATTGTCTTTCTTCTTCCTATTGATTAAAAAGAATGTCTTATATTTTTATTTGGTCATATGTGTCACAAACATCTACCCCTATTTGTGACGTATCTTTCTTTCTCTTTTGGAGTCTTTACTAACAGAAGTTCTTAGTTTTAAGGTAGTCTAAATTTTCAGCCTTCAAGTATATCATTAATAATATTTATGTCTTCCCTAAAAAGTATTCCTTATCCCAAAGTTACCAAGGTATTTACTAATAGTTTATATTTTATATTTATGTAAATATTTCACACAGTTAATTTTTTTGTATATATAGTCTGAGGAAAAGGTTTATGCTTCCTCTTGAGATTGTTCAACTCAGCCATTAACTTTTGTCAAAACAAAAAATGATCCTAAATCAAGTTTTCATATGTTTGTAAATTTATTTCTACATGTCTGTATTCTGTCCCTTTGGGTACCAACAGCACCTTGTTTTCTTTACTGTAGTTTTATAAAAAGACCTTTTTTATTGCTTAATCTATAGAAATTTATTTTCCAACAATTCTGGAGACCAGACATCTAAGATCGAGATGTTCACAGTGTTGATTCTTCTGAGGCTTCTCTCCTTGGCTTGCACATGGCTATCATCTCCCAGTCTTCACATGGTCTTCCCTCAGTGCATATCTGTGTCCAACTTTCCTCTTCTTACAAGCACACCAGTCATATTGGATTAGGCCCCACTGTAAAGACTGCATTTTAACTTTATCACCTCTTTAAACGCCCCATCTCCAAATACAGTCACAATCTGAAGTACTAGGGGTTAGCATTTCAACATATAAAGAGTTGGGAGAAGGGAGTGGGTGTGATGGCTCATATCTGTAATCCCAGTACTTTGGGAGGCTGAGGTAGGAGGATCGCTTGAGGCCAGAAGTTTGAGACAAGCCTGGGCAACAGAGCAAGACCCTATCATTACAAAAAAGTCGAAACATTAGCCAACCTTTAGTCCCAGCTAATCAGGAGGCTGAGGCAGGAGGATCGCCTGAGCCCAGGAGTTCATGACTGTAGTGAGCTGAGATCATGCCATTGCACTCCAGCCTGGGCAGCAGAGTGAAACCCTGTGAGAGAGTGAGTGAGTGAGTAGTAAATAAATAAATAAATAAATAAATAAATATTGGGGCAAGGGTACAATTCAGTCCATAATGGGATGAAATAATAATAATTTCTACTGTTTTAAGGTCTTACAATGTACCTACTACATTAGCATTTCACTATCTCATTTCACCTTCAAATATTCTATTTTGTTATCTGCATATTACATTTAAGGACCTTGTGAATCATAACTATGAAACAATTTACTATAAAAAGTCTTGATATACAAAAGTGTAAGACTCTCCTATCTCTTTTTTCAAGAGTCTTAGCTATCTTACCTATTCTTATCCCTTTTAACTTACATGTAAATGTTGGAATCAACATTTCAATTCCTACCCCAAAAAACTGACAAAATGTTGACTGAGTCTGTATATCTGCTTTTCATCAATAGTATTTCACCTGCTCTGTGTAACAGTCTTATTGGTCCTTGGTATTTGATGCTTTTGTGCTCTTATAAATGGCATGTCTTTTTTAAATTGCACTTTATTGTTGGTATATTTCACACTTAGCTTGCATGGTCAGTAAATTTTATTAGTAGTATATTGAAATAATGTTTTAATATTGACTTTATGTACAGAGCTTTGTCTCAATTCACTTATTAACTTTAATAGTTCAAATATGTACATCATTATGGAATTTATAAAATAATATTGTTAGTAAAAAAAAGTTTTATTTGTTCTTTTCCAACTATACACATTTTATTTCTTTTGATTACCTCACTACACTTACACATCTGATAATATTTGAATAGAGGTGATTATAGTGGACATCATTGTCTCCTTTCCCATCTAGAAGAGAATGCTGTCAACATTTTATTATCAAGTATAATTTTGCAAACATCGCTTTTTTAGCTGTCTTTACCAAATGGACTTGTATTCCTTATATTGAGATGATCCTATGATTTCAGCCCCTTCTGGTCTTTCAGAGTGGGAAATTACAATAAATAATTTTCTGATTTTATTTTATTTTTCCAGGTAAAAATCATTGTTTCCTTTTAATTGAGTACTTAATTCACACTGTTTCCTCTCTTGGCTGCTACTCTGGTCACTGTTAGGTCCCCATCTCTCAAGAACATTGCATCTGACCTGATTGAACAATTGTGAACATGAACCCCAAACCAGGGCTCCCAGAATAGCAAAGTAACAGCAAAAACCAGTCTTTCCCTTCACACAGAAGGGGACTGTAAATGGGAGAGTCCAAATCTCCACTGTCCAAACACAACCTGGAGCTCAACACCAACACGGAAATCTAAATGTATCAGGAATGAAGTACTGTACCCCCTCGTATACTCAAGGTCAAGATGGAGTTTGAGAAATACGTATCTGACCTCTTCTAGTAAAAATGGCCCCACACCAGCATTTTTTAAAGTCAGATATTCTTTCTATTTCATTTCCCAAAGGGGTATAAAATCTACTGAAAGGGATATAACAAATCAGAATAAATCAGCTAACTCACAAACATTCCTGGATAATAATTTTTGGCTGCTGAGATGACTTCGCCTATTATTTCAGTGGCAAAACTCAGGATGATCTGAGAAAAGAGAATTTTAAAGTGGTAGCTACATTTGCTGACAGGTCTGTGTAGGAACTACAGGTCTATGTAGGAACTACATACATACAACCCTCATTTTCTTCAGTGTATATGTCAAGAGATCAAGACCCCGATCATCAAAATAAGTTATTTTATACATTGTAGTGCACAGACAACAGAGGGAAAGACACTTTCTTGGAAGGTAACTGAAAGGCATTTTGCAAAAGGTCCATTTTACACTGAGGTAGAGAGACTGGAACCCAGTGCTTGGTGGCCTTCATGAACTTGACCCCTTTGCTTTTTTGACCTCAGTGGGAGCCGTTCCTTCTATATGTTCTGTTGGCTTCTTCTCTTCCTCCCCCTCTTCCTTCTGGGGATAGAGGTCGGGTATTTCTGCATGCATTCCAGCATGGCCGGAAACGGCTCTACCCAGTCTGACCCTTGCGCATCCTCTGTGCTATTGGAGAAGCGGGAAAAGGCCAACTTGAACTGTGGCCGGCAGGGGCCACTGACCATTCGCCCATGGCACGGGCAGTTCCTGTTAATGTCTCCACCGGGCAGTAAGAATCCATGCTCCTCGTATGGATCATTGGGGTCATCAGCCACCAGCTCCACATAGCTTGGAGTTTTGGTCTTCTTTGGTCACAAATATGATTCAATCCTTCCTTTCTTGCGGGCAGTAGGGCATTGCTGCAGGCCCTTGCTCAGACCTCGCAGAAGCGGTGGGGGGTGAGGGGTGCGCGAACATCACACTGTGACCTCCCTCTTCCATGGCAAGGAGCCTGCGAGGCCTGTCCTCCATACCTGCCCCCAAGGCCCTACCAGCCCCGATTCGGAACCCCACCTCAGTCCAATTATCTGATTTTAAGTCAAGTTTATAGTACCAAAAATCTTAATCTTGTCTTTCCATTTTCTAAAAAAATTACATATTTTTAAAAAGTTTTTGTTTGATCTTTCCATTATTATCTAGAGCCTCTGTCAGTCTGTATCTTTTGTTTCTCTGCTTTTTGCTTTTTTCATGTTTTTATGTCTTGTCATTCCTTTTGTTTGTTTGTTTGAGTGCCAGATGTTATATATAGAAAATGATCTTCCATATAACCCTGCAATTCCCCTACTGGGAATATACCCGGAAGAACACAAATCACTCTATAAAAAAGATACCTGCACACGTATGTTTATCGCAGCCTTGTTCACAATAGCAAGAACATGGAAGCAACCGTGCTGCCCATCAAAAGAGGACTGAATAAAAAAATGTGGTACATATACATGATGGAATATTACGCAGCCATAAAGAAGAACAAAATCATGAATTTCGCAGCAACCTGGATGGAATTAGAGTCTATAATACTGAGTGATCTTTCACAGAAACAAAGAACTGAGTATCACATGTTCTCACTCATAAGTGGACCATGAACAACTACTGTAATACTATAAGAAAAGGATTGACAGTGGTTGGAAACTGTGGGGGGGGGGGGTGGGAATGACAGTAGTTGAAATCTGACTGTGGGGGACACAACTCATCAACAGGGGTACCTGTACGATGAATGTTTGTATAACCAACACTGAATTGTACCCTACAATTTGAAAATTTAAAAAAATTTAAAAAATGAAAATGAAAGAGATAATTCAAAGTCTTTGATGACAGTTATCTTTCTCCAGATAATATTTTCTTTTGACTTTTGGAGTTTGCCAGAAAGGTTAGGAATTCCATATAAGCTTGATCTAATCAGGAACTAAGATTCTTCAGTGCCTGGCTTCCATCCCAAGGAGAAATAGTTTACTTCTGCCACAAGCTTACTCCTAAACAATAAACATTTGGAGTCTAAACACCAGCCTTGACAAGTTGTAACTTCCAAGTTTTGTTCTCCCAGCTTTGCAAATCTGTTAAAAATCTCTGCTTGGTGTCTTAGTCTCTCAGATGCCACTTCTAGACCCTGAAAACACAAGATGGAAAGCCTCCCTAAGTCAAGATTACTATTCTGAATTTCACTTTTCTCTTGGGCTTTGGTCCTATAATTATCTGCTAATATGCTAGCTCTCTGATGCCAATAAGCACCATGTTTGTGTATATTTCTGAGATTTCCTAATTGTTCTCAGTAAGAGATGGGTCTAATTTACATAGTCCTTGATGTTTCTTGGTGAGTGTGTGTGTGTATGTAAATTTTTAAAATTTTCTTCAGATTAAGTATATTATTAAGAAGTTGTTATATTGAGTTGTAAATGTCAAAATTCTGCATTGATAATTTAATCATTTTAGAGTATAAGGGCCTCATAAACTACGCGGGATTGAAATCATAAACATTTTATGTACAGGTAAATAGATGTTGCAAACACAACTACCAACCATATCAGGGATAAATGAATGTTGCAAACACAACTACAAAACATATCAGGGATAAATATCCTTCTCAGGAATTAGTTATGATACAAACAGTAGCCAAAGTTGGAGAAGGCTAGTACCAACCATGATAGTAAAGGCTGGTAGACCAGATCAAGACCAAGGACCCAGATCTCAGACGAAGAGGAGATGAGAGTGAACCCTGGCACAAAGTCAGATTCCCAGCAGAAAACACAAAACCTACAATCCATAGTACAAATCCAAGTTTACAAAAACCACAATGATGGAGCCAATATAAAGTTATATTTGTTCCACTCCACATTCCTGTACTTCTTGTTTTCTTTAAAAGACTCTGTTTCTTAGAGAACATAGAATGCAGTGTAGATGGCACATTAAAACTGAGCACACATATATAATAAATGAGTGAATATAGTCAAAGTAATCAAAAAACAAAAGAATTTCACAAGCTTCTGACTCTAAGAACAACAATTGTGTACATGGCAAAGAGTAGGAAGAGGGGAGGTTGGGAGTTTGTCCTAATACGTATCAATACAGAAAGAAGTATGTCCAAATAACATATTCTCAACAATTACTTCCAAAGGTGTTTTTATGTTCAAATCTTTACATTCACTGCGGGGCGGGGAGGAGGGGGACAAAGCTTATGAATGATACATATTAAGTGGAAGAGGTAAAATTGAGGTAAGAGAAAAGTCAGGATCATACCTACGGCTCAATTTCTGGCAGGAAAGCTCAAGAAAAATTTCCAAAGCCTAAGGAAGGCTGCTAAAAGTTTCTTTCTTTAAGGAAAGAGCAACTATTTTTACTCATATAATATTTTGTAAAGGGTAATGCTCTTTAGCCTATTTTGTTATGTTCACTTTTCATTGAAAAATTTTAAAGTATGCACCTTAAGTATTGAGATTAATTATGATAAAATGTATTAGTTGAAGTATCACATCTCTTACGTGATATAAAATGATTACACCAAGGAAGTACCTTAAAAGGTTTTAAAAGGATTCTAAAGCTTTAATTCTGAAGTTCTTATAGATAAAATTACAGAAAAATATGATGATGCAAACTCTCAATCAGTAGAGCTAAAGAAGTAAGAATACAAGGATGCACACATAGAGCGGTTAGTCAATATGGATCAGGTGATAGATGATACAGTTGAGGATAAAGCCACAAATTCCAGGTCCTGATGAAACTGACAAGAGGGAAAAGACATATGGGATAGGTAAGCATTATAAAACATTAAGACATTCTCATAGCCGGGCTTGGTGGCTCAGCCTGTAATCCCACGCCTTTGGGAGGCTGAGGTGAGTGGATTGCCTGAGCCTGCGGGTTCGAGACCCGCCTGGGCAAACAAGACCTCATCTCAACAATAAATCAAAAAATCAGCCGGGCATGGTAGCGCGTGCCTGTAATTCCGGCTACTCGGAAGGCTGAGGCGGAAGGATCGCCAGAGCCCAGCAGGTCGAAGCTGCAGTGGCCGGGAGCGGCCACTGCACTCCAGTCTGGGCAACCGAGTGAGACTCCAACTCAAAAAAAATAAAAATAAAATAAAATAAAATAAAATATGGTATGTCTTCCCCCTAGTAGTTCCTTGATTACAGGCAAAAACACACCAACAGATTTGGACAGCAAATCTATCCTCACATAACTATCCTAACTAATCCAGGCATGAAATGAACATGACCAGGAGCATTTAGTCCAGTGCTGTGTACGCAGTGAAGGGATGCAGGAGGGAAGGAATGCTTATAGAGTCTCCTGTGCTCCCCACACCAGAACTGTGTCTCACTGTATCCTCTCATAAGTATACCCTCATGTTACAGAGGCAAAAGAAAAATGGTGGCAGAGACAGGCTGACAGTCCAAGGTCACACAGGCAGCGGGAGGTGGGATTCCAACAGCTCCAGGACCTACACTCCCTCCTCCTGGCTAGGAAGCCCCTCACTGCTGAAGAATCACATCATTATAAAAGACTCCACAGAGCAAAAGTTGATCAAATCGAGAGCAAGATTAAAGCAAATAAAATGTACTGGCTATAAAGTTAAATGCAGGAACCCGTGCCTTAAGTTGACCTCATATTAGAAATATTACTTTTTAAGTAAAAGTGTATCCTATAAAAAAACTTAAAGACAGTTTTGTTGTTGTTGTTGTTGTTACAGTTTTCCTAGAACTTATTTGTTAAAATCATCTTAAAAACAAAATAGATAAACAATCACTTGCTAGCTGGGCACAGTGGCTCAAGCCTGTAATCCCTGTCATCCCAGCACTTTGGGAGGCAGAGGCAAGAGGACTACCTGAGCTCAGGGGTTCAAGACCAGCTTGAGCAACATGGCGAGACCTCATCTCTACGATAAATCAAAAAATGAGTCGGACGTGGTGGCACACGCCTGTGGTTCCAGCTACTTGGAAGGCTGAGGCAGAAGGATCACCTGAGCCCAGCAGGTCGTGGCTGCGGTGGCCGTGAGAGTGCCACTGCACAGTGAGACTCTGATTTAAAACCAAAAAAAAATCACTTGCTAAGCAAAACTTGATGACAAGAGCATAAATAACAGATGACATTTTTGGATAAAAATTTTACCTGGGAACAACAGAAAGGTTTGGGTGAGCTACAAGCTGTACTTCACAGGGCAGAAAAATTGGCTGAGTTGCATCACTTTTCGTATCTTATTAAATACTATTCAGCAGAACTACTCCCTCCTCTGAGTTACTAATAAAGCCGTGGAGTGAAAATCAAAAGTCAGTATGACTTACTTTGGTTCTCCTATCTTGATGCCAGGATGCTGTGTGTAGGCGTGGGAATGTGTGCTGGGGGCAGACTTAAACGCCATTGGACAAATAGGACACTTGTAGAAGACTTCACAGTGAGAACCTTGAATGTGAGACTTCAGAGCAGCCACATCAGAGTACACAACATTGCAATGCACACATCTGTTAGAAAAATAAACACACAGTCATTAGCACAAGACCATTACACATGTGTAGCTGTGCAAAAACTGGGTGAAATGAACATATTTCCATGGCCCTTTTAGGTTTCTAGTGACCCTTTCGGAAGTGTATTTTGTCTTTGCTATTCATAACACATCCACTTACTTTTTTTGTGTTTCAGAGGAAAGATCGTGAAGAAGAAGAATAAAACTCAAGCGGTCTATTTTTTTAAGCGCCTTTAGTATCTCTAGGAACAGATGTCCAGACTCTAGACTTGAGGAGACTGATGGGTCACAGGGCCCACATCAAGACCAGGGAACACACAAGACCCCATGAACTCCTGACCTTGGAGACCTCCACGCTGGATTCTGGCTTGAGGTTCCTACCTGTCCCCAGTACCCGAACGGCATTTCAGCGGAAGAACTCTCCAGTCTAAAGCCTACATCCACAGAGGGGCAGAGAGGAACAAATGAGTCCTGACACCAAAGCCAGGGACCACTGTTTCCTGGTACGCACTAATGAGGGCAATGTACATGGAGGCCTCGGTGGTCCATAGGGGAGAAGGCTGACCACCTAGGTAAAAACACAAGCAGACCTGTATTTATTTAAGAAACTATATTAATTATGAACTTCTGAAACATCAGCATCTCTAAAAAAAATTACCTTTCTAGTTAACCTCCTTACTTATTTATTTTCTAGTAATTTTACAACTAGCTCATTTTTGCTCAAATCTAAATCCTGCAGAAACAAAATCAAAAACTAGGACACATTTCTCCCCATCTCATCATCTTCCCACAAAGACTCTTTTTTTTTTTTTCCCGTAGGAGTCTCACTCTGGCCCAGGTTAGAGTGTCATGGCTCACTCACGGCCACCCTAGCGTCCACCTGCTGGGTTCTGGCGATCCTTCCGCCTCAGCCTTCCAAGGAGCCGGAACTACAGATGCGCCCTACCACGCTTGGCCAATTTACTTATCTATCTATTTATTATAAAGATGAGGTCTCGCCAAGTTGTCTGGGCTGGTCTCGAATCTGCGGGCTCAGGCAATCCTCTCGACCAGGCCTCCCAAAGTGCTGGGATGACAGGCTGAGCCACCAAGCCCAGCCGCACAAAGACTCTTAAGCAACACTATAACACCTCCATTTGATGACAAAGTCTTTGTTTACACCTGATGACTATTTAAGAGTGGCCTCTCTATAGATGCACGAAAGTCTTCAGAGGCATACCTCTAATACAACTGAGCATACATGCTGCTGGATATTGTGTGTGAGAGGAAAGAAGAAAAAAAAGGAGGGAGGGAGGGAGGAAAAGAAGCAAGGAAGACCCGCAGACAGAGCCTGTCTTCCAGAAGGCAGTATGCCTAATTACTTCTACGATAATCTAAGATATTTTTATCCTTTAAGAATCTCCCATCCAGATCACAGAGGTGAATGGCGTGTTCTGAAATAAGCATGCCATATTAGGCTTTGCAAGCCTTTTTAAAAAAAAAAAATCATTACTGCATTAGCATTTTCAATGTCTTAAGGCGACAACATAAACATTGAAAACGCTAAATAATAACAGGAAGAAAAAAGGAAAGCCTCTCTACTGGGACTGTAATTTCAGGCAACAGCAGCCGCCCGCTGAAATTATTTTAGGTTAACTTTCTGTGTTGACTTCAACGGGTGCACATTCCTGTCTAAGCCGGCGACTCATCAGTAAAATGAGCAGAGCTGGAATCGATCGTTTTTTAGTTCTCCCCAACCCTAGAAGCCCCCGGCTTCAGTGAAAGGGGAAGATTATGTAAAAAGTGGGTAGGCTACTCATGTCACCAGAGGATTTGCCATGCCATGGACCATACACAAGGGATGTTCCCCTCGACAATGGAAAAGTGGTGTTCAAAGGTCAAAAGACCAAGGAAGGATAAAAATAATAAAGAGACAAGGCGCAGGTTCCCTAAAGTCACTTGGAGAGGAAGGTTTAAGCTACTGAACTAGAAAGGAAGTTAAAGCATCTAAACTAAAGATGGAATTTTTTGAGGCGGGAGGAGGTGGTTGTGACTCAGTCCCAAGAGCACCCGGGAGGTCAGGGGGACACTCTCCTCAACGTGAGAAAAGAAAGGGTAGTTTTTCTTATGTTTGTAAAAACGTAAAAAAAAAGTTGAGAAACATCTGCCTGCAGGTGAAAGAAAAGGTTCACGGGCAACAGAGGCCAACGGGGAACTTAACTACGACAGGCCAAGAGAAGGCAGCATTTGAAGGGCTCACGCGGTATCTAAGCAATACCAAAAATCTAGTCTATCACGAATCAGTAATACACCTGAAGTCCTTTGTGTTCTGGATGCCAATCAAGTTTCTCTATTTCTGGAACAATTTTTTTTAATGTATACAATCCTACAATACATTCCCTTTCTAGATTCAGATCCAAATTCAGAAAAACATTTGACTTTTCCCAAGTTAACCGAGCCTAGGGATGACCCACTGACATCTGGGAGGTGGACCAGAGCAAGGAGAGAGAACGAGGCACACCACACCCAGGTGAGACAGGAAAGAAGGGGAGTGGGGGGCGCCACGCGGAGAGACTCCTCCAGCTAAGACAAGACAAACTGAAAATGATTAACCACAGAGCCCAGAGAGAGAAAAGCAAGGCCCAGGGGCTGCCAGGCCCAGTCAAACATGTGACTGGACCGTTATGTGAAAATCATTAGGCTAAGATAATGTTTCTCTCTTCTAAAGAAGCAGAAAACATGAACTAAATAAACTTCGCAACAAAGAGCTTCTTGTTTCGTTTTGTTTTTCAGTTCGTGTAGCCTCCAATTCAGAGGGGAAAAGACTTAAAACAACATTTTTTCCAAAGCACCAAATTTAAGTAACTGTGAATGGGGCCAAAAAACAGAAAAACAAGGATGGTTTTTTCCCAGGTGAGCTGAATACTTTCAGTCCGCAAGCAGAGCTTCTGTTTCAGTTTAGGAAAGAAACCAGCAATAGCCACGATAGAAGAAGCCTTACTTCCTTTATCCATCCCAACTTAAGCTTATTTCATTATATTAGAAAAGTAAACTTAAAAAGTGAAAAAGTCTGGCATCCGTGAAAGGAGCAGCACTTAGAAAATGCAGCAGAGTTGCTTTCTAGTAGTCAACACAGAATCCATTAATAATAGTTTCAAAACACGATGATAAGAACCACAGTAGTATTCTGCACAGACTTTGTGGACCTACGACACCTCTGAATCCCCTGTCTTACCCTATAGCATCCCGTGCGTGGAGCTGGAAGCCAGCAAGGCACCAATTTTAAAGACAGAGGCACCACAGCACAGAGAGAATACATGAATTACCACATAACTAGTTATTGGCAGAACTGTTACAAAAAATTCTGCTTTCTTGATTCCCAAGCTAAAGGTTTCTACCAAGCTAGATCCCAATCCATAAACGTTTGTGTGTTATGGGTTTGGAGGCGTGACATTAAAATGCAAAGTAAGCCTCATAGCTTAGTGTTAGAAAAATGGGCAGAGCCACCCAGGAACCATGATATCATAACCTAACTTTGAATATAACCATCAAATCATACCAACTGGATTTCATTTATATAAAACATAGTCAACTGTATTACAACTAAAAAAAAAACACTGCAGTCTAACATTAAAGTTATCAGGTAACCATACACTTACTGTTAGGATAAACATATAATACAGTAATACCTCTATGAACAAAGACACTATGTATCGATGATGTTTCCTTGAGGGATTTCACCTCCATTAGGTGAAAATATAAGAGGCAGAGAAAAGCATTTCAAAAGGCCCTAAGACAGAGAATAAAGTTCAAGTATATCATCACTCCACACCAGCTAAACTAACATTAGACCTGCCAGACGTGTAAAATGCACATCTGGGACTCTTAGGGGTCAGTAAAGGGGGAGTGGGAGGGGAAGGAGGAGGAAGGAGGGACAGGGGGAGAAGGAAGAAGAGGTCGTGTAGAGTGAAAGGCACTCTTCCACAAAAGGAGCCATGTTAGAAAAGGACACACCCCCAATTCTTCAATGTGGACAAAACAAAGTAATAGACCACCGCACCATTTCTGTTTTCATTAGGAGGGGAGATAGTAAGAGGGGCAGACGTGGATGGTGTTCTTGCAGGGGTTAAGATGCAAGACTGTGGCAACAGAAGTGTGCTGAAAAGGGTACGGAAAGAAAAGGCTGAAAGAAAAGGCTGCCGGTCCATCCACGCCACCCCTCCACGCATGCATGTTTCCACCGAGAACACTGTCCCCAACCCCAGCCCCCACCCTTCAACCCTCTGCTTTGTGTGAACCAGCACCTCCTCCCAACAGACAGAGCCAGGTTCTCAGAGGCTCTGTTAACTGAGGGATCACCGTACGACCCAGAAAACCGCGTGGGCCGTGTGGCTGTACGTGAACGCGCTTTACTCGCACAGAGGTGAACGATATACTGACCGAAAACCAACTCTCCGCGTGTAGTGCAGACAGTTCTTGGTGACGTGGGTCTGGAAATGCACCGACCTGCAGATGGCCCCACACTCAGGGCAGGTGTAGGGAGATTTGTGCTGATGGATTCTCTGGTGTGACGCATAACTGCACTGGTTAGGAAGCAGCATCTGGCAGATAGTGCAAGTCTTCTAAATAAACCAAAGGGGGAAACAGGGTTGGTCCTACTAGGCATTTTCTAATATGCAAAGAAGGTGGTTAAGCCTCAAAACAATTCTACATCCCTCGTTTCAAACACTATCATTAAGTGATCCTAGGCCCAAGGGGAAAGCAAACTTGAAAATCCCATGTCCCATCTAAAGTTCTGCATCCTGTAAATTTAAAACCAAACGCACTAAGCAGTCAGGCTCATCTCAAAGAACGAGCTCAAAACGTCATTGTGGGCAGGGCTCCAACTGCGCCACCTCTGCATTTTGCTTTCTGCAAAGAAGTAATACAAGAGGTAAGCTCACACATTCATGTCAGCAGATCGACTTTAATGTGCATTAACAAGTTTATGGGCCTTGATGTATTTGACAGTCACAGTTCCCACACTCATAAAAAAAAAACCTTCTTCAAAATAATAAAAGTTAATTAGAGGTTAATTCAGAATTTTCCCCAATCACTTAATCACTTCAGTTATTTGAAATTTGAAATACAGGAATGCAAAAGAATAGCCACAGCGAGTAATGGTTCTTTTTTCACCTAAATTGGCCTTTAAATGGATGAACTGACCATAACATAATTTATCATTAAAATGAATGGACTCAAGCTCAGATATATAAATTTAGACATCAAGTTGAAATCTGTAGAGTTTAAAAGCTGACTATATATAAAATGAAACTAAGACCGAAACCCTCTTCAGAAAAAGATCTACATCACTAATTATCAAAAAAAACCCCAAAGCACCATCTACCATTCCCTTAAATGTAAGCACTATTTTAAACACAAAACCAAAAAGACTTAAACTATTTCCACTCAAAAAATAAACCTAACATAGCATGCAAAAACAAGTATCTACCATCTTCTAAAACGTACAGTTTTTATCAGGGCCAAAGAAAGCCTCAAAATACAGATTCTTGCTAAGACTTAAAACACTCTTTTATTCTGACAACAGTTAAGAAATTTTACAAAGTTTTTTTATTCTTCTAGCTTTTGAATCAAGCCTCCAGAGTGAGGTTAAGCTTCTGAGTGACTTAGACTAAGAAAAATAGGAAACTCACTTCAAAATTCTTTCTCGGTTTTCTCCTGAAAGAACTAAAATACAAATTTCATCCTATAAAATGTTTATTATAATCACAAAACAAGAACATTATAGGCAGCTTTGATGAGGCTAGCATTATTTAAAAGTAGTATTCCTTTTCAGGTAACACATAGTTCAAAGGTTAAGACAAGCCACAACAAGGAAAACCAATCAACAAATTCAGTAATTACAAGATCCTGTTAACATCTGCATGACCACAGGTAATCGTTTGTGTCTTTGAATTTAAGTCTTATATCAACACTCACACAGTCCTAGGCAGTGAATAATGATGTCTGAATTACCATGGGCATCTTAGAATGCCTTGTACATACTTGGAAATAAAATTAGTATTACCTATGCAAAAAGAAGTTTAAAAAACTGTGTATATACATATATATATACACACACAATATGTGTGTGTCCATATACAAATATAATATACAGCAAGTCCCCTATATATGAACAAGTTCCGTTTCGAGAGTGCACCCGTAAGTCCAATTTGTTCTTAAGTCCAACAAAGTTAACCTAGGTACCCAACTAACACAACTGGCTATATAGTACTGTACTGTAATAGGTTTATAATACTTTTCACACAAACATATAAACAACAAGAAATACAACATTTTAAATCTTACAGTATCTTGAAAATTGCACTGAACTAACTTATGTAATTGGACATGCAAATGCACAATAGCATCTTTGACAGCTTGCAACCTGAAGGTTCATATGTAGGGGATTTACTGTCTGTGTGTGTATGTGTGTGTGAGAGTAATTATGGACTGGCCCCATTCCACCATGAGTCAAGTGGCTAACTAGGTACTTTAAATACATTAAATAATTTTACATACATCATCTCATTTAATTCTCAGGCTCTCAAATGGATAATATTTCCATTTTACAGATAAGGAAAGGAGGCTCAGCAAGTTTAACTCGCCCAAGGCCCCACAGCCGTTAAGTGGAAGAACCAGGATTTGAATTCAGCTCTGAATAATTCCAAGGCCACTGATGGAGGGGCAGTGAGGAGTGGGGCAGGAGTTACAAGGAATAAACAAACAAAAATACACAAGAGAAAACCATTAGCGAATACACCTGGTCGCCAGCAACAACCATGTCAGGTTAAGGGTAGAGGTGGGTCATCCCTGTGCCCCACCCCTTCTCTTTTACCTAAAGAAATGTGGTTATACTACTTTTACAACAGTAGAATGAAAAGTAAATCTAAAAAGGAGATAAAGTATTTCCTAAAGGCCAAAAAAAAAAGCCTCACATTATCTTTCATCAAGATGTATTTATTACAAATGGTTACCCTTTACTATACACACACACACACACACACACACACACACAATGCATGATGAGTTACTTAAATTCATTGGAATTCATCATCAACGTCTCTTCCAACACAGAAATTTGCACTCATCCACTTCTGTGAGCTGAGCCTCCTCACCCACTGAGGAAAGCAGGAGTCAGTGAGGACTACAGCCTCAAATCAAAAGGCTTTCGTATTTTGCAGTTGCTGAAATAGAAGAAACTGGTCACTGGGATCATAGCGGACAGTGGGGACCTTACCTTTAGTTTACAGAGGCACACACCTTCTGGCGCACGTACGTATCTACCTGCACGTTTCTATCTTTGTTCACCTGCCTCTGTTCCTTGAGAAAAAGCATGCTACTCTGGTTGGAGACAGTTCCTCAGTGAGTATCAAGTTTTAAACTTTTATGACATCACTTACTGAACTGCACACCCTCAAGCTTTATTCACTGCACCTGTTATAGAGAAATTGTGTCATCCCTGCTTCCTGAGATAGTGGTGACACATTTTTACAGCACAAAGGAGTATATTCCACTCGAGTACTGCTACTGCATTCCACTCAAATATTTCCACCATATTCCACTAGTATATTCCACTAGAGTCCTTCTGCTATATTCCACTAGGGTACTTCCGCTGTATTCCACTAGAATATTCCACTAGAGTACTTAATACTATATTCCACTAGGCTACTTCTACCATATCCCACTAGTATATTCCACTAGAGTCCTTCCACTATATTCCGCTAGTATATTCCACTAGACGGAATACTTTGAATTCATGACAATGATGCTTATTCTCTGGATTTGGGGGTCGTATCTGAGCATGAGGGCAGACAAGAATTTGTTTGTGGTCTAAAAGCTTCTGATTTTTCTTACTTTTCTTGCCCAAAGAAATTAAGATATACTGTAAAACACTACCTCTCAAGGAGAAGGTGGGAAAATATAAAAGTAATAATAAAAATTCTCACTCTCTGCTACACAAGCTAAGGCTACTTACCAGAGAATAAAGCAGTTTAATGTGACAGTACCTGCTTTTTGACTAGAAGAAAGCAAAATAAAATGCACTTAAATATTAAATAGTTTTATGTTTCTGGACATTTTACTTCTGACATCTAAAAACAAATACATGCTGTCAGTACTCAGGTAATACACAGCTAATTTCTACTCTGGGGAAGACTCACTTGTTCAAAGCACTGTTGCTTTTTATTTATTTTATTTTTTTGAGTGGGGGTCTCGCTCTGTTGCCCAAGATGGAATGCAGTGGCACGTTCATGGCTCACCGCAGCCTTAACCACCTGGGCTTAGGCAATCTTTGCACCTCAGCCTCCCCAGTAGCTGGGACTGCAGGTATGCGCCACCATGCCCAGCTAAATTTTTTACTTTTGGTAGAAATGAGGTCTCACTATGTTGCCCAGACTGGTCTTGAACTCCTACACTCAAGCAATCCTGCCGCCTTTGTCTCCCAATGTGCCAAGATTACAGACATGAGCCACCATGCCTGGTGAATGTTACTTTTTAATATAAATATTACTTTTCAATAGTAAGGTAATACTAGAAAGCAATTTTAAAAAATAATGCTGAGGCCAGGCACAGTGGCTCAAGCCTGTAATCCCAGCACTCTGGGAAACCAAGGTGAGAGGACTGCCTGAGCCCACAGGTTCAAGACCAGCCTGGGCAACTTTGCGAGACTTCATCTCTACAATAAATCAAAAAATTAGCTGGGTGTGTAGTTCTGGCTACTTGGAAGGCTGAGGCGGAAGGATCGCCGGAGCCCAGCAGGTCGACACTGGGGTGGTCCTAAGTGTGCCACTACACTCCAGCCTGGGCGATGAGGTGAGACTCCAACTTTAAAAAAAAAAAGAATGCTGAAAAGTAATCACGTTCCATTCTTTGCAATTATGGTTGGCCCTCCGTATCTGTGGGGTCTACATCCGTGTATTCGACCAAGAGCAGATGAAAAAAATTCGGAAAAAAAAACAATGAAAAATAGCAATATGACAATAAAAAATAATACAAAGTACAGTATAGTATTTATACCATTAGGCATCAGTAATCTAGAGATAACTTAAACTATACAGGAGGATATATCTAGGTTTATATGCAACTACTATGCCGTCTTATATCAGAGACTTGAGCTTCCACAAATTTTGGTATTTGAAGGGGTCCTGGAACCAATCTCCCAGGAATACGGAGCGATAACTGTACTCTTACAGAGCCTTTTCTGCCCAATCCCAGCACTGAAATCGATCGCTGGCATGCAAACACAGGCTACGGGAGAAGGGGAAACCAGGCATATTCTCATCCTGTGGACACTTAGCACCTTTGTTCTATAGTTGAGGAGTCAGCTGAGTAACAAGAAAAGCAAACTCTATTCTGCTTTAGGTAGAAAAATAGCCTGAGAAAGGTAGCAGGGAAGGGTGAGAGGGGGTAGAGAAATGTTAAGGGCGGCCGTGTACTCATGTTTCAACAGACCAGAAGCCTGTACCAACATGAAACACTGGCGCTAAAGGTAAAAACACTCCCAGCCTAGCAGGCAGCCCAGATGCTCAGAAAATGACTTTCACCCCATTAACTGCATGCAGCTCCATAATCTTCCATCTCAAGCATCATTGCCAAAAAATTATAATAATAAAGTACACCAGTTTGTTCTGTGACTTTCATTTTCACCCAATGCCACGGTGAGATCTCAAAGAAAGCATTTCATTTCAGATGTCACTTAAATGGAAATAACACCAAGCAGGCCATACAGCAGAACTGGTTAATAGAATGTAAACCTTTTGTTCCCAAAGCCAGCTGGCTGTGGTAGTTTTGTCCTCAAATCATTTTTGCTACACTCAAAATCCGTGATAAGAGATGACAGTTAAATGAGCAAATTTACACAGAGCTGTATGGTCGGCACATAAAATCTACTTAGGTGCTTATCACTGGAGAATGCAGGCGAATTTAAAGGTCAGTAACACCAAAATATAAACTGGGACAGGACTGGTCTGACCAAAATTTAATTTAAGCACTTAGAAGAGCAGGACCAGGCCGGGCTCAGTGGCTCAGCCTGTCATCCCAGCATTTTGGGAGGCCGAGGTGAGCAGATTGCCTGAGTCCGCAGGTTCGAGACCAGGCCGGGCAACTTGGTGAGACCTCATCTCTACAATAAATAAAAAATTATACAGGTGTGGTAGCGCATCCCTGTAGTTCTGGCTGCTTGGAAGGCTGAGGCGGAAGGATCGCCGGAGCCCAGGAGGTCGACGTTGAGGTGGCTCTGAGCATGTGTGACACTGCACTGCAGCCTGGGCGATGGAGTGAGACACTGATTCAAAAAATAAAAGAGCAGCACCAAAAATCAAGGGTCACCAGTCTTCAGCTAATGACATGGGGCGGGGGGGCTCCAGGTTTTCCAAGGTACTGCCTGGGCAGAGCATCTCCAGGAACAAGAACTGACGGGCTGCTCAGAGAATTTAACAGTCTTGATATGTGTCACTAATAATGCCCAGAAAGCTCCTGAAGCTAAAATGAATCTGCAATCTCGACATACGAGGACCACTCGGATGTCACCTTGATTGCACTCTTGAAGCCAACTTGGATGTAACCCCTGACTCCATTCTTCTGTGATGCCTTCATAGTCCCTCCAGCTACAGAACTCCAGCATGACAAAGTGGGAAGAATAATTAACCAGCAATAATGAACCTGGCCAGGAGCCCTAGTTCTGCTACTCACTGGGCATTTGCTTTTTTCAATGGCAGAATAAAAGGGCTGACCAAAGGACCTGTAACATTCTGTAATTCTGCGGTTGCTGTAGATTTCTCAGGAAGAAAACATATTTTGACAATTAAGAGGTTACAGTATGCATTTCCAGTCTGTACTTGGCTAAATTTAGTCATGGTTTTTACTAAGAGGCGAAGAAGCAACGACATCCCAATACATTTAAATATCAATTATTAAAACTACAGTCCTCAGCTCTTAAATACTTCATGGAGTGAGGAAAGCTTCTCTGGCCTCTGGCCCACTCCTTTTCTCAATGTGCCCCAAAGCAGGGATTATTAGTCCGACGGACCGGAATACAAACTGGGGCAGATTTACTGGTGTTAGAAAGTCCACTGCCCATGAGCTCTGACTTTATTGCACCGCTTGGTTCCGTGTAGATGCAGGCAGGGCAGCCTAACCTCAGCCTGTAAGTAGGTTTTGGGTTCCTGGACCCTATCACATACCGGGGGCGATAAAATGCCGAGACCCAGCCTGGCTTGGGGAATGTGGGGCAAAGAGGACCTCGAGCTAAACCACAGATTCCAACCCAGCTCTTACCAGAGACCTGCACTAAGGGGTGGCTGAGCACAGGGCCAGCCGGCTCATCACTAAGAGGCACTCGGATTCTCTCGGCCGATTAGGACTGCTGTGTCGATGGCTCACAGAACACTTGAGGGAGGAGCAGCGGCTGGCAAAGCAGAACCCACCCAACTGTCCTTCATCCCAAGCCACAGGGGCGAAGTCTCAGTAGGCTACACACACACACACACACACACGCCCGCACACATGCACGCATAGGAGGTGACAAGACGTGGGCATCACTGCCCCAGCCAGTGTTCACAGGGAGGGAGAGCAGAGCAGCACCCAGGGAAACCTGGAAAGGATCTGCCCAAGATGTAAAAGGAGGACCAACATATAAGATGATATCAAGTGAAAGAGTAAAAACAGAGACACTCGGTAGCTCAGTCTGTAATCCCGCGCTTTGGGAGGCTGAGGTGAGTGGACTGCCTGAGCCCGCAGGTTCAAGACCCGCCTGGGCAACTTGGCGAGACCTCGTTTCTACAATAAACCAAAAATTAACCGGGCATCATAGCGCACACCTGTAGCTCCAGCTACTTGGAAGGCTGAGGCGGAAGGATCGCCAGAGCCCAGCAGCTCGAGGCTGCGGTGGCCGGGAGTGGCCACTGCACTCCAGTCTGGGTGACAGAGTGAGGCTCCAACTCAAAAAAAAAAAAAACAGAAACAGTGACTGAGCTAAATCCAGGAAAGTTTCTCCCGGCTGAGCTCAGCTCACCTGATGCTGAAGGCAAAAAGAATAATTTTCATTCCTGACTGCTTCTGAAAATGGGACTAAGAAAAGGAAATTTACACCAGGCCAAGAAAATGTCTGCGATTCAGAGAAGACCAAGCACCCAGGGAAAGGATCTGCTCAAGGTAGAAAGGAGGGCCAGGCTCGGTGGCTCAGCCTGTCATCGCAACACTTTGAGAGGCCAAGGCGAGTGGACTGCCTGAGTCCGCGGGTTCGAGACCCCACCGGCACAACTTGGCGAGACCTCGTCTCTACAATAAACCAAAAATTAGCCGGGCATGGTAGCACACGCCTGTAGCTCCGGCTACTTGGAAGGCTGAGGCGGAAGGATCCCCGGAGCCCAGCAGGTCGAGGCTGCGGTGGCCGGGAGCGGCCACTGCACCCCAGTCTGGGCGACAGAGTGAGACTCCGACTCAAAAAAATAAAAAAAATCAGTATTTTATTTTATTTATTTTATTTTAGAGGTGGGGGTCTGGATATGTTGCCCAGGCTGGTCTCGTACTCCTGGGCTCAAGCGATCCTCCCACAAGTGCTGGGATTACAGGCGTGAGCCACCGCACCCGGCATGAAATCATTTCGTAACCTTACACAGATGTCATACAACTGCCAGGTAGAGGCCCGGGGTTGCTCTCCCTAAGTGGGGAACTCCTGAGCGATAAGGCATGAGCACGTGCGACTTTAGCAGGTACTGCAAAAGTCCCAGCAGCGCGTTCTGGGGTCGCGCAAACGCCCCAGGGCCTCCCTTTCGTGCAGCCTCCGATGTCCTCTCCACTTGCAACCTCCGGGACCTTTTCTCGGCCACCTCCCGCTTCTGGGATGAGCCATCGCCCTTCAGGTGGGCCAGCTCCTTTCCTGCCGACCAACCGCGAGCTCTCAGACGGGTCAGAAAGATTCCACCGGGCGCAGGCGGGCTCGTCCGCCGAGGCCACTGGTGTCTGCGGGTCTCCGGCTCCGCCCTCGGTCCGGGCTTCTGTGTCGCGGCGCCGTGGCCCGGAGGCCGCGGGTGGCCCGGTGGCCGCGGGCCGCCTCTTCCCGGGATCCGCCGAGAAGCGCGAAGGCGCCAGCATCCCTTGAAGATGCGAGACGTGCGCGGCGGCGGCCGAGCATCCTCCTCCGGGGAGTGCAGGAACCTCTGGAGATGGGGATGTCATTCTGTTGCCCAGGCTGAAGTCTAGTGGCATGATCATAACTCATTGCAGCTTCAAACTCCCTGGTTTTAAGCAATCCTCCTGCCTCGGCCTCCAGAGCTACTGAGACTACGGGAATGTGTTACCACACCTGGCTTCGATCTCAATTTTTAACAGGCAAATAGTACTTCATTGATAGATGCACCTAATTTATTTAGTCAATTCTAGAGTGAAGGACATTTAGATCGTTTCAATTACTTATTACAAAAATACTGCAACAAATATGCCATATGTTTGCATATTTGGAAAGATATCGTTATGGTTTATTTTATTTATTTATTTTATTTTTTCATTTTTTTGAGTTGGAGTCTCACTCTGTCACTCAGACAGGAGTGCAGTGGCTGCTCCTGGCCACTGCAGCTTCGACCTGCTGGGCTCTGATGATCCTTCCGCCTCAGCGTTCCAAGTAGCTGGAACTACAGGCACGCGCTACCACACCCGGCTAGTTTTTGATTTATTGTCGAGATGAGGTCTCGCCGAATTGCCCAGGTGGGTCTTGAACCTGCAGGCTCAGGCAATCCACTCACCTCGGCCTCCCAAAGCGTGGGATTACAAGCTGAGCCACCGAGTCCGGCTTGTTATGATTTATTTTAAATGAAAAACATAGATGTGTGTGAAAAACTACATACATACACCATTTTTTTTGAGCCAGGACGTTGAGTGCTTGTTGTATTAAGTAGAGTGGTATTGTGGAAAGGGTGTTAGAGATGAAGTCCCAATTCTTTCTGCATCACCAATTGTATCTTTGAACCAACGGCTTAATACGTCCAGGATTCAAGTCTCTCATATGCAAAATGTGGGGTTTGAATTACAAGGTTACTAAGTGTCCATTCTGGCTAAGAAAAAAGATCTGAAAGCTATGATTCAATATTATTACAATTTTTATTATCACTATATGTGTAGCAACTTCAGGATTTAAGAAAATTATGCTTTGAATTATGCCTTAATTTATACCTTTGATAATAGCATCCTGAGCAAAGTCTTGTATGTGGGCAAAGACCAAAGAGCTAGGAAATACGTAATCGATGAGGATGCCCATGACTTGTTTCATGTTTAAATTATATCGAAAAGTAATTAAGGTTTTAGATGCATAAGATTTCCAACAAAAGTGCTTTTGGTAAACTTGGTTAAATCACATATACTTGGAAAGTCACATATGAGAAAATTAGCTTGATTTTTAGCAATCTAGTTTCCAGAACCTCTGAATTGTGTAGCTGCTGCCCTCTAGTGGTGAAAGGAGGTGAATTCTAGCCAAAACTTTTTTTTTTTGAGTTGGAGTCTCACTCTGTCGCCCAGATTGGAGTGCAGTGGCCACTCCCGGCCACCGCAGCCTCGA
>CAUYQG010048070.1:0-11017 GCA_963574415.1 Tarsius wallacei
CAACCTGAATGCTAACAACTCTATACTTAGACCCACCATAGAATTGAGATCACAGGGCAAACCACCCTGAAAACTAGAGAGACAGGTGAACAGAAGAAAACCATCACTCACTGGACCAGAAGCTGCTGCTGGAGACTGGAAGGAGCACTTAAAGCAGTAATTCCCTAATTTCTGGAGACTGAGTTTGAGCTGACTTGAGTGATAAAAATTCCTGGGGGTCCTGCCTCATGGAGGCCCCCACACTTTCATGAATTTTACCTCCGGGAATTCACACCAGGTTCTCAAGGTGGAGTTCGGATGAAAAACTCCCCACACGCTTCCAGCACGGGGAGAGGAAAGCAACAATTTTGAAATAAGCCCGAGCAGTTCATTTTCCTTAACAAGTGCCCTAAAAAACGAAGAAATGTCTGCTTTCCTGTCCACCAGCAACAAAAATCAGAATTTGAAATTAAAAACACAGTACCATTTATATTCGCACCAAAATAAATACTTGAGTTTAAATCTAGCAAAACAAGTGCAAGATCTACCTGAGGAAAACTATAAACTCTGATGAATACGATCAAAGAATATCTGAATAAATGGAGAGATGTTCTATGTTCCTTGTTGGGCAACTTCCCATTTTGATCTATCGAGTCAATACAACCCCCATCAAAAGCTTAGTTATTTTGTGAATATTGGCAGACTGATTCTGAAGTTTATACGGAAATGCCAAAAATTCAGAAGTGCCAACACAATACTGAAGAATAAAGTCGGAGGACTGACACTACCTGAGTTCAGTACTTAGTAAAGCTATAGTAATCAAGACAGTGTAATGTTGGTAAATAAATAGACAAACAGATGAATAGAATATTGCAGAGAGCTCAGAAATCCACACAAACACAATTAACTTATCTTTGACAGAGGAGCAAAGGCAACTCAGGGAGAAATGATAGTTGTGTTAGTTTACAAGGGCTACCATGACAAAATATCACAGATTGGGTGGCTTAAACAATAGATATCCATTTGCTCATGGTTCTGTAGGATAGAATTCCAAGGTCAAGGTATCAGAAAGTTTGGCTCCTTTTGAAGTCCCTCTTGACTTACTGATGGCCACCTTCTCAGTCTGTGTATGTCTGGGACCTCTAATATCTTCTTACAAAGACACAAGTAATATTGCAGCACGGCCCACTCTAAGGACCGTACTTTAATTTCCCCTTTGAAAAACCTACTTCCAAATACAGTCACATGCAAATACAGTGGGAGTTAGGGCTTCAACATAAGAATTATGGGGGACACAATTCAGCCCGTAACATTTTTCTTTCAACAAACTGTTCTGAAATAGCTGGACATCCATATGTAAGGTATGAATCTAGACACAGGCCTTATATCTTGAGCAAAGATTAAATTCAGTGTAAAATACAAAATTATAGAATTTCTTGAAGACAACAATGGAGAAAATCTAAGTAACATTGGGTTTGGCAATGAGTTTACAGATACAGCACCAAAAGCAGAATCCATGAAAAAAGAAAAATTGTCCTTCATTAAAATTTAAAACTTCTGCTCTACAAAAAAAAAAAAAAACCAAAAAACACTATTAAGAGAATGAAAAGACAAGCCACAGATTGAGAGAAAATATTTGGAAAACACATATCTGATAAAGAACTTGTATCTAAGACATATAAAAAAACCCTTAAGACTAAAATATAAGAAAACAGGGTAAGAAGAAGGCAGGTAAATAAATAAAAAAGAAAAATAAAGTGAACAACTCAACTAAAAAGTGAGCAAAAGATGTGAACAGATACCTCACCAAGTAGCTGGAACTACAGGTGTGCACCAACATGCTGTGTACTTTTTTGGTTTATTGTAGAGTTGAGGTCTCGCCATGTTGCCCAGGCTGGTTTTACATTCCTGGGCTCATACAGTCCTCTCGCCTCTGCCTCCCAAAGTGCTGGGATGACAGGCGTGAGCCACCAAGTCCAGCCCAGAAACATTTTGGCAAAGGACTTTGTGTATTCTGGGAAGTCACTTTATTACTATGTATACATGCTTATATTTTATGAATTTATATATTTACATTTCAACTTTGTGTTTTCATGTTGTGATAATCTGAAAACCTTCCAAGTAGCTGGAAATACAGGCGCACGCTACCATGCCCGGCTAATTTTTTGATTTATTGTAGAGGCAAGGTCTCACCAAGTTACCCAGGCTGGTCTTGAACCCCTGGGCTCAGGCAATCCTCTTGCCTCTGCCTCCCAAAGTGCTGTGATTACAGGCTTGAGTCACCGAGCCCAGCAGACTTTTTTTTTTTTTTTAAGTCAGAATCTCACTCTTTCGCCCCAGCTGGAATATCACGCTCATGGCCACTTCAGCCTCTACCAGCTGGGCTCAGGGGATCCTTCCGCCTCAGCCTTCCAAAGAAGAAATGCAGATGACAAATAAACACAGAAAAAGAGCCTCCACATCACATGTCATTAGGAAATTGCAAATCAAAACAATGAGAAGCCACCACCCACCTGTTAGAATGGTTGAAATGAAAGCCAGGTGCGGTTACGCATGCCTGTAATCCCAGTGTTTCAGGAGGCCAAGAGGAGAGGATTGTTTGAGCCCAGAAATTTGAGGTTATGGTGAACTATGATTGCATCACTTTTCACCTGGGCAACAGAGTGAGACCTTGTCTCTAAAAATGAAGACTAGAATCAATTCTAAAATAAATAATGTAAAAGAATGGTTAAAATCCAAGTACACAATGCCAAGTACTGTCAAGAACGTGGGGCATCAGAACTCTCATTCACTGCTGGTGGAAACGTGAAATGGAGCCAGGCACTATGACTCACACCTGTAATCCAAGCACCCTGGGAGACCAAGGTGGGAGGATTGCCTAAGCCTGGAGTTTGAGACCAGTTTAGGCAATATAGCAAGGCCTCGTCTCTACCCCACCCCCCAAAAAAACTTGAAAAATCAGCTGAGCGTGGTGTGCATACCTGTAGTCCCAGCTATACAGGAGGCCGAGACTCAAAGATCGTCTGAGTTCAGGAGGTTAAATCTAGTGAACTGTGGTCATATCACTGCACTCCAGCACTCCAGCCTAGGCAACAGAGTGAGACCACGACAGAAAGAGAGAAAGAAAGAGAGAAAGAGTGAGAGAGAGAGACAGAGAGAGAAAGGGACGGGCGGAAGGGAAGGAGGGAGGAAGGGAGGGAGGGAGGAAAGAAATGCAAAATGGTGCAACCACTTTAGAGGACAGTTTAACATTCTGTTACAAAGCTAAACACAGATTCACCATACCATCCTGCAATCATGTTCCTTGTTACTTATGCAAATGAATTGAAGACATATGTCCTTCCCAAAAAATGCACACACATATTTATAGCGGCGTTAATTATAATTTCCAAAAATTAGAAGCAACCGCACTGTCCTTCAAAAGGTAAATGAATAAACAAACTGTGATACAACCACACAATGGAATATTCTTGAGCAGTAGAAATGAACAATCTACAAAGTCACATGAAGACATGAAGGAATCTTAAGCATGTTCAGTGAAAGAAGCCAGTATGAAAAGGCTACATACTATATTGCCTCAACTAAATGACATTCTGAAAAAGGCAAAACTATAGACACAGTGAAAAGATTAGTGGTTGCCAAGGGCTTGCAGGGAGGCCTGAATAGGTAGAGCACAGGGGATTTTTAGGGTAATGAAACTATTCTATATGATACTGTAATGGTGGATACATAACGTTACATTCTCGTCAAAATCCATAGAAAAGTATAACACCACGAAGGACTGAATTGTGTCTTTCCCAGAATTCACACCCTGAAGCCCTAATCCCCAAAGCGACTGTACTTGGGGGTTGAAGTCATAGGGTAGGCCTTGATATGCTGGGATTCATGTCATTATAGGAGGATACCTCAGAGTACACTCTCTTATCTCTCTGTCTCTGCTCAGGCACAGAGAAAGCCAGTGTGAGCGCACAGAGGGGAGGTAGTTACTGACAAAGAAGAGAGCCAGCCTCTCTTCCACCAGAAATCAACCCTGCTGGACCGCAGTCTAGGACTTCTTGCCTCCAGAACAGTGAGCAAATAAATGTCTGTTGTGTAAGCTATCTAATCTGTGGTATTTTGTTATGGAAGCCTGAGCAGACTGATACAAACTCAATGAGCGAACCCTAATGTAAACCATAGACTTAGTTAATAATAATGCATCGATATTGATTTTTCAACTATAACAAATGCACCACACCAATGACAGATGTTAATAGTAGCAAAAACTGTGTGGAGGGGTGGGTGTGGAGAGTGATGTATGCGAATACTGGACTTTCAGCTCATTTTTTCTGTAAACCTGAAATTGCTGTAAAAAAAAGTGTTCATTAGTTTAAACAATATTTTGATCTAGAACGTTTGTGACTTTTGCAATAAAGTAAGTGTTTCAGAAATATTACAGTCTGGTCATGCACTATAGCTGCAAATATGTCATTATAAATTGATGGTTGTAGATATGCACCAAAAGTTTTCATCTTTTTGGTCTTTGATAAAATATAATTTTGCTGACAAGGAGGGAATTAGCAAAATATTTTAAAGTTTATGTTTTAGAATATTAATATTGGTCAGAGCTTAATCAGAAAAGCGGAACCACAGTCCTATTTTTTAAAATTTTGCAGTCCAGAGCCCGCTGGGTTTCTCAGCCTCTAAAATTAACATTTTGGTCCAGATAGCTCTATGTTGGACGGATTAGTGCTGTCCTGTGCTCTGTAGGATACTTAGCTATACACCTAGACTCTGCCCTCTTAATACAAGTAGCAGCCCTCACATCTGATCCCCTTCAACCTCCTCACCCCAACATTATCATCAGAAATGTTTCCGGGCTGGGCTCAGTGGCTCACGCCAGTAATCCCAGCACTTTGGGAGGCAGAGGCAAGATGATTGTGTGAGCCCAGGAGTCCGAAACCAGCCTGGACAACATGGTGAGACCTCATCTCTACAATAAATCAAAATATTAGAGGGCATGATGGTGCACACCTATAGTTTCAGCTACTTGGAAGGCTGAGGCAGAAAGATTTCCTAAGCCCAGCTGGTTGAGGCTGCAACAGTTGTGAACGTGATACTCCAGGTGGGGCGAAACAGTGAGATTCTGACTAAAAAGAAAAAGTCTGCCAGGCTTGATGACTCAAGCCTGTAATCCCAGCACTTTGGGAGGCAGAGGCGAGAGGATTGCCTGAGCCCAGGGCTTCAAGACCAGCCTGGGCAAATTGGCGAGACCCTCGTCTCTACAATAAATCAAAAAATTAGCCAGGCGTAGTCGCGTGTGCCTGTAGTTCCAGCTACTTGGAAGGCTAAAGTGGAAGGATTGCCGGAACCCAGCAGGTTGACACTGCGGTGGCCGTGAGCGTGCCAATACACTCCAGCCTGGGCAACAGAGTAAGACTCCAACTCCAACATCAAAATCAAATAAAATAAAGTCTGCAGAATTGCCAGATGCTTTCTGGTATCAAAATCACCTTTCACTTGTGTAAAGGAATTTGAGACAGGGATGTGGGAACTGGTTAAGCAGTCTCTGTAAGGCTGGCATCTCCAAATCTGATGTGGAGCTTAAGGGCAGGTGGTCCACGGGGCAGGTGGTCAGGCAGGAAAGATGAATGTGTAGTGGGGGTGAGCAGGAACACACTGGAACTCACAGGCATGAGCGGGTGCCGCACAAGGACAGGCTGAAACCCATGTCTGTTTGTTTGTTTGTCTGTTTTGCTCTCTCTGGCACTGGGGGCATGGCTGTCCCACCGAAGCTAGGTTCTTGGCCATAGAGCTGAAGTCACCTGGGCCGGTAGTCAGGAAACTGAAGAAGAACTGGGGAAGGCAGAGCGGTTGCAGACAAGTCACTGCTTCACATCAGCAGCATGAATCAGCAAACAAGCAGCCATGGGTGTCAGGTACAAAACGGTTGCTGCTTCACTTCCGCCCTACCAATCTACCCACAAATCTCTCCTGTGGCTTACCCTAACCAAAAGTGCACAGGAAAAGAAATTCTGGGAAGTGTCATTCCGCCTAACCAACACATTACAAAACCACCACAAAGTCTTCCTTTAATGTCATGGAACGAGAGTATTCGAAACTGATCGAGTAAACTCATTAATAATTTTATTTTTTTCCAAGTGATATTCAAAAAATATGTATAAAAATTCTCTCATTAATCTTCAAGGACCTCTAACAAACTATACATTTCCCACACAATATTAATTCTATTCAATTTGCAATCAAATTCTGTCTCGAGTTGCCTACACTGCGGTGACATATAAATCAATCTTTTAAAATCGGTTTAAAACTCAGATATATTATCTGTGGCATATTAACAATTTATAGTTGCAGAGGCCTGACGCTAATGATCAACAGGAGAAATATCAAACCATCATTCAAGTGAACCTCTCATCTGCTTCCACCCTCTCGCCTTCTCTCTGCCAAGTATCTAACTTTATCTCTTCCAGGCAGGGTAACCTTGAATGGCCCTTATTTGCATAAGGCATTTCCCATTGATTTTTTCATTCCCAGCTGATCAGTTTAGAATCCATCTGCCAGAGATGGAAGGTGTCCTTGATGGGGCCGGTTACAGACCCTTCCTTGTGAATGAGCACGTGGATTAGGAAAGATGAAGGGCACCTCTCTGCGATATAAAATCCAGGCAATCTAGGATGCTTTAAAATATGGCCTGGGGCATAAGGGAGCCTCACGCTGCCCTACTTAGAACATTAAAAGATTAGACAAAACTACAAATAGCAGCGCAATCTTTCTTGCTGCCCCTCTGTTCCAGTTCCATGGTCATGGAGGGGCTTCCCTTGGGAAACAACTTAGAAGATACTATTATATCGAGTCAATAAAATCTAAATCAGCCTTGGACTGGGTCACTGCCTGACTCTGTGTGGACACTCGTGAGGTAAACCACACCTCCCCAAGAGTCTAAGAGCCAAACATTCCTGCCTGCCATTACTCCAGAGTCATAAAGAGTTTTGGTCACCAAGGGGATGTGATCTGAGATCAGCAACATACTTATATTTCAGATATCTGTAATGCTACAGATAATGGGTCATATCATATCTATCTCCCAATTAGATTGTAAACCTCTACAGGAAAATATAGAATGAATTACAAACTTGCATGGCCACACCTCCTTAAGTGAACCTCCTTAAGTGTACCTCTTCAAAAATTTTCAGGAGGAATCAGGGATGCTTTCACTGGCCCGTGGGTCGGTCAGTCATGATTTATTGCTACCCGCTACAAATAGCCAGACCTAGAACCACAGCCTCAAACCTCAATAATCTATCAGAGGTATCAGTCATCTCCAAAACTGGGTGACCATTCTATTATGAGTGTAACCAGAAAACTGCTGCTCACAAGAGATGGCATTAATGTTTTCGCAGTACATAAACACCGTTCTTTCTGTATTACACTCAAGGTGTACCATAATAAGCTCGCTGGAATCCCAAAGTGCCAACAATTAGCAATGCAGCCGCTTTCCCTTGCAACTCACAAGCCAAGGTTTGACCTCTGCATTATTGCTGGAGCCTCTAAAAGAGGTGAACACTGTCACTAAGCATTGCCTAACCTTACAGACATCCTCCTCTCTTCTGATGAATTCTTTCTTGGACTCTTGGTCATGCTCGCTACAGTCTGATTTCCACTGTGGTCCTCTCCCTCAGTCTGCCCAGATTTATGTCTGAACGCTTACTGAACGGCGGAGTTACCGTGAAGGATCTCATCCCCTGTGCGAATCAGCGAAGGAGTCTCCCCTAACGACACTAACTATACCTACTGGAATCTATCTGAACCCCAGGTAACCCACTTTGTTATATTTCTTGTGATGTCTAACCCTCGTCTTCAACAAGTACCAAAAGAGAGCTATCTGGATGGAAACTAAATTATGGTTAAGGAATTATTTAAGAGTAAAGAAGTGTATTACCTTGACAGAACACCAGTTTCCTGTCATTCTTTTTTCCTGCATGTGAGTTTCTATTTTCTCTTCATCTGTAAAATGGGGGTAATAATAGTAATACTATCTCATAGATTGGTTGTAAGAACTAAATAAGGTCATGTGTACACGTTAACTAAGAAAAAATCCTTGGTATGGAATAAATGCTCAGCAAATGTTACATAGCATTAATACGAAAGCAACAAAATAAAGGCTGGAAAAAGTACAGTTTCTGTTTTTTTATAGAAAGTTGCAGGCAGTGTAGTAAACTGATTATGTTCGTATTTATTCTATTTATTTATCTGAGTCAAGGTCTCACTCCGTCGCCTAGACTGGAGTGCGGTGGCACACTCACAGCTCACACAGCCCGGACTTCCTGGGCTCAGGCGAACCTCCCAAGTAGCTGAGACTATAGGCGTGTACCACCATGCCTGGGGCTAATTTTTTGTTTTTATAGAGATGAAGTCTCGCTATGTTGCCCAAGCTGGTCTTGAACTCCTGGGCTCAAGGAGTCCTCCCGTCTCAGCCTCCCAAACTGCTGGATGTACAGGCATGAGACATCTTGCCCAGCCAAACAAGTACAGATTCTGTGGGACATCGAGGAACTGCTCTGTCCCTGAGGCCATTATACTAACTTTCTTGAACCCTTGTAATTTAAACTTTGTATAATGTCAAACACTATTTAGTTGAAAACATTACAGGGTTTGGATACTTTAGTAAATCTTTTTGCTGAGAAGCAAGCTGCTTTTCTTTAGAACAAATAGAAATGTTAAATAGCCTAAATTTTATCTTTGTGCATCTTATGACGGGGACCCAAAAAGACAGGAATTATTTTTTGGAAGGCTGGCCCCTTGTAATACAGGCTTCCCCTGCTAGTTAAGTGCTCTAGGAACCCATTGGCCTCAGTGTACCAGCTAGCTTTGTTATGAGAGGCTGTGCTGGGCTTCAGTGAAATTTTTTTGGAGAATCTTTCAACATGTTTGCCCATTTCATGATGGGTGACTTACAAGTGTACCTGCTCACACTGTGTCGAGTGCTCAGCAGTTTGGGGCCAAAATCAGCATCGCCCTCCACGCTTCCTTCTCCCCATCTCACCCAATCTCACCCCCAGTGACTTTTTTTTGGTTTCCCCAGTTGGAAAAAGTCCTCGGAGGGAAACCTTTTGCCAATATGGAAGAGGTAAAGCCGAAAATGGCAGAAGCACTAAAAGGCATCAAAATTGACGTGTGCAAAAACTGTTTTGAGCAGCGGAAAGAGCATCTCAATGGGTGTATCGCATCAAATCAAGAGTACACTGGAGGTGATGGACGTTTAAACATGTAAAAATAAACACACACTTTTTTATAAATAAATTCCAGGATTTCTGGGGTCCCCTCATATACTCTATTTTTTTGTGGGAAAACATGATGCGATACATGTAGACAAATTGATATTGAGAAGTGGAGATTTTCTAAGAATCAGAAAATAAAGGAAAATCTAGCAAAATCTTAACAAATTTTGAATCTAGGTGGGAGTGGGTATTCATCATACTATTATTTCCACTTTGTTATATGACTGAAATTTTTCATAATAAACAGTGGAATAAACAGAAAAATTCAAGGTAGATATTAAGGTCACTGAAATTGGGGCTAATATATATGGCTTCTAATCTCTAATATTATATATTGATGATTGATATTATAATGACCCTTAGATATTATAAAATTCTTAGACAAGTCTCTTGAATTATCAAGGATTAATAATAATTAAATTTTTAAAATAAAAATAAAATTCATGGACACATTTACTGGAATATTGTTTCAATAGCAAAGAATTGGAAGACTGAAGTCTAGTGACAAAGAGCAGAATAAATAATGGTACATCTGGCCAGGCACGGTGGCTCATGACTATAATCTCAGCACTCTGGAAGGTCGAGGTGAGAGGATTGCCTGAGCCCACGGGTTCGAGACCAGCCTGGGCAACTTGGCAAGACCTCATCTCTACAATAAATCAAAAAATAAGCTGGGTGTGGTGGCACATGCCTGTAGTTCCAGCTACTTGGAAGGCTGAGGCAGAAGAATCACCCGAGCCCAGCAGGCCGAGGCCGCAGTAGCCATGAGCGAGCCACTGCGCTCTAGCCTGGGTGACAAAGTGAGACTCCAACTAAAATAATAATAATAATAACAATGGTATATCTGTACAATATGCTGATATGGTAAGAATGCCAAGATATATTGATAACAAAAAAAGAAGAGAATGGAAGAGTGCATATAGAATATTATTATTCGCATAAGAAAAAGAAAAACATTTATCTATTTGCATAATTTTTATGTGTCTATCTAAAAGTTCGGGAAGGATATCCTAAACAAAGATAAATTGGAAGGGCACTGAGGAGGTGAGAGGCAGGAGTGTGAGAAGGACTTTGAGAGTCTACCCTTTTGAAGGTTTTTGAATCTTGTCCCACGTCGATGTATAACCTGTTTTTTAAAATAAAGAAAATGAACATTTTTACATAAACACTTAAAATAGATAGCAAAAGAAGATAGATAAGCAGCATGTTTTATTCTATACTTAAGAAAGTTACAAGCTTAACACGAAACTAATGCTCAAATAACAGGCACTGAGACACCACCAAACTGGCAAAACCCATCCATTCTTTTTGCGGTAAAGATGAATGCGTGACGTCAGGATCACTCTGAAAGGAGAGTCTGGGAAGGAGAATAAAGGCCCTGACAAGCGAAGGTAATAAAACCACCAACTTCCTTACCAATTTCTTACGAAACAAAGAAAGTTCTTGATACATGGGTTTCCTTTCAGGAGCACAAGGAAACCTTGACTGGCCATCTGACCTTTGCACATTCTATATCATACCACAGCCTAGGGCTGGCCCTGGCTAAGAACACAGACTTAAAAAGCAGTTTCAGCACCCCCTGGTCCTCTCCATGTTGTCAACCCCAAATTTAACATTTTAGATTCCGTTTCCCTTCACATCTCAGCAATTTTTTAAAACTAATTCTCCAAGTTTGTTGATTTAGTTAGTAACTTTGACCAAAGAAATAAAGAATATGAGGGGGAACCCCAAAAAATGGAATTTATTTGTAAAAAAGTGTG
>CAUYQG010048072.1:0-20925 GCA_963574415.1 Tarsius wallacei
TGGTTCCAATGAAAACTTTCTTTTCTCTCCTCCCTTTATGGCCTTAATGATCACCGATCATACAATGCCAAATAATGGACAAGTTGGAGTAAGTCAGACCAAGTGTGGGTGGTTGTGTCAACAACACAATAGTAGAAGAGACTGTTTTTCACTAGACAGTATCATTTTAAAAACAAAACAGCACTCTGTGAATATGTTAAAAACCACCAAACTGTATGCTTTCAAATGGCAAATTTTGTGATATATGAATTATATCTCAATTTAAAAAACAATGATTGTGGCTATAATTAAATAATTATTTCTGTAATTACTCTTTGATGATTGTTTCCCACACTGCGTGGTAAGCTCTTTGGAAGAAGAGAGTCCTGTTTTGTTCAAATCTATATCCCACGTGCCCATAAACACTAAGTGCTTATTAAATACTGTTTTTGTTGAACGAATGAACATATGAATGAATGAGGCCCAAAGACACAGCCATAGAGCAAGGCTTAGTAAAAACTTTTTGCAAGAACATTAATTACAGGCTTTCTTTCCTCTTAAACATTAACAGACTTGACTTCTGAGACATATGGCAAGGCAAATTAAACTGTCGAACTGCCAGTCTACCCATCATCCATCTATCCATCCATCTGTCCATCCATCCACCCGTGCAACAGATATAGTGACTCAGGGTAGAGCAACGGGCTACGTGCATTCACCCTACAACTAGGACACAGAGGAAAAAAACACCTACACCAAAATGCTGTAGCTTTGCCAGAGGCCAGACTTTCTAGATCAAATGTCCTTTTCAAGAAGAACTCAGGGGAAGCTCTTCAAAATATAATCTACTGCACCATTAAGCAAGGCAGTTAATTTTGATTTTAGCAAAGTCTGCCCAGCCAGTTGGATAAACAAAATTCTTTCAACTGGGGAGATCTTGTCAAAGGACAAACAAACTAATTTTAGCATGCATTTCCCTGCTGGATTTTTATTGCGAGTGAAACAGCACACACGGCTGGGCAATTACACACACCCGGGCATGCAGGCAAGGTCCACACATACACACCCCTCCCTGGCTTTCTGCTGAGGCTGGGGCATAGAGCCTGGGAGCATTCCAGAGACGTAGGGCTGAGACATGCTGCACCCCCCAGCCCAGCCACACCTGGGTGTAGCGGGGTTTTTTCAAAAGATGACAACCAACCAAGGTGGGAAGGCCCCAGAGAAATGGGACTGAATGTGTGAACTGGGCTTGCTGCTGGGAATTCTGACTTATTTTGGCAGAGGGGAAGGGAAAGGGAAAGATGAATTCGGATCCTCTACCTTCTCAAACGCTCTGAAAGTCAGGCTGACCACAACCTGTCAGTCTGACAATGATCTGGTTTCGGTTGCAAGTCTATTTCATGTAAGTTTATTTCATTCACTGTGCGCGTTGGAGAGGCAGGACAGAGGGATAAGGAAAATGGGGTATTTACGTCATCTCCCAGAGGTTTGTGAGCCTGTATTCAACCATTTTTAAAAAGTAAGAAGAATATATATTTTTTAAGATTGGAAAATATAGTTTATTTAGGGAGTAAATGGGGGGAGGGAGGAGACAGAAAGAGAGACAGAGAGAAAGGGAGACAGGAGATTCACCTCCCTGAGGTATGGGAGGCGGCCAAAGCTAGGAAAACAAGGCAGCCATAGCTCAAAGAGTCACATGACCAGACCAGAGCTTAGCAAAGCAATAGCCCCAGAAGAATATTCTTTACAATAAATTCTGTTGTGCACCTCTCTCTGGGAGACAGCACCAAACTGTGTCATTGGGGTAACATAGAGGTAAATCACCACAGAGGTGTCATTAGGCCCAGTCTCACACTTGAGAATCTAATTTAAAATAGTTCTAAATTATTATGCACCAATGACAACAGTTTGATTTACTAAAAGCTCTCTCTGTATTTTTAAATAACCTTTCTAGTATTAACAAAAAATATACCTGTTTGTTGGACTGAAATTTGTATAGGAATTGGCTACTGACTACAATAACGCAGACTGCCTTAACAAAGTCAGTTCCTTAAGATGGCATCCCCAGCTGGGCTCGGTGGCTCAGCCTGTAATCCCGTGCCTTGGGAGGCTGAGGTGAGTGGATTTCCTGAGCCCACGGGTTCGAGACCCACCTGGGCAACTTGGCGAGACCTCATCTCTACAATAAGTTAAAAATTAGCCGAGTGTGGTAGCGCGCGCCTGTAGTTCCAGCTACTTGGAAGGCTGAGGCAGAAGGATCGCTGGAGCCCAGCAGGTCGAGGCGGGGCGTGTTCATGTCAAACACTGGTCTTTGCCCAGCAGTGTTAAACAGGCTTGTTTCCCTACAGGCTTAGGGAGGCAGGGGAGTGATGGCCTTGTCCCATCTTTTGGAGTTTTCTAGGAGGTTCACAGTGGGGATACAAGAAATGACTTGCCAGAGGTCACAAGTGAAGGAACAAGCTGATGCCGGGATTGAATCCCAGAGCACGGTGTGCACTTGCCTTCTCCTTGGGGAAGTAAATAATTAGCGCTGCAACCTAATGAGGTGCGGGTGACATCCTAATGTTTGCTGAGTGGGTTCCTGCCTGAGCTGCCAAGCTACTGAACAATTCCCACATTATGCTCCCGAGTCTAGTTCTACAGTGAGGGATGGAGAGGGCTCTATGTCTCCAATTTCCTAAGCTTCCCGGAGATGCTGGGATGGAGACAGTACATGCCTTTGCTAAAGGGACAAGGTGGCTGTGGGATGTTTTTCTTGCTTTTCAAGACAGGGGCAGCCTGGGGTTAGAAACATGGTTCTGTTGTTAGGTTGTTCAAATGACTCCTCTGCCCCCCTGCTAGCTGAGGAACTTAGTACTTGATATTGTTCGTAAGAACTAACAGCACTGAATGCTCGCTGGGAACTGTGTTAAATTCTTCACATACATTATGGCACTCAACTTTCAAAAGTAATCTTATCAAATGTATCATCATCTCTACTGCTCAGATGTGGAAAATAATACAGTGCAGGTAGGTGGGTTCAGATTCCAACTGTGTCAGGCTTTGGTGTAATTTATTTGCTTTTCAGTTTCCTCATCTGCAAGATGGGTGAAATTACAGATGAACCTCATAGGATTGTGGTGGGTTTGACGAGGCAGCACATGTGTGTAAAGACCAGTGCCTGGCACGTAGAAAGCACACCAAGATGATTATAGTTGCTGTTCCCATCATCCACTGTAACTGTTCAAGTCCAAGTACAAAGCTGTATGCTCTTCTCGCCTCTCCAGTTCCACAAATACTGTGCACCAGGCTCAGTGCAAGCTGAGGTTACAGAGAACACAAGACCTAGATCCTGACCTGGCAAAGCTCAGAATCGGAGAGGGAACAAGACATGCAAATAACTCTCCATGAAAATGGCATAAGAGATGACATGCCACAGGCTCTGGGAACTCACAGGGGAAGGCGCCACAGAGGAGACCTGTTCAAACCAACCCTGAAGGGTGCATAGGAGTTTACCAGCTGAAAGAGGACCCATCAAGACACACGGATAACATGCACAAAAGCGCAGAGAGATAGAAGAGAAGGGTATGTCAGGAGAAGGGTCAGAGTACACAGTTGTTGAAAACATTAGGAGCAAAGCCAGGAATTGGGCCACATGGGGCCTGGGGCATAGTCACAAAGGTCTTGGCTGAGTAACAGGTTCTGGCTTCTGTTTCAAAGAAAATACCGACTTTTCGATACTTCTATTGTTCTGTACTCCATTTCTGGTGAGTATTTTCTCATCAATATTTCTTTTTAAATATTTTTCAAAACACATCACTTCCTAATCCTGTCTGAGTCATCCAGACCTCTGGGGAATGACCAGACTTGTAGGGTAGACCTCACCATCCCTCCAGCCAAGGCAGAGCTATGAAGGCAACATGCCTATTACAAGGAACTTTCTCAACAAAATAGGTCTGTAACTGACACTGGCTATGAAAAAGCTGTGGAATCTAATAGGACCTGTTAGAACAAATACACTAGACTTCAAGGCCAATGTTTAGCGATAGATTTCTTCCCCCTCAAACGTAATGAGGCAACAATGTGGAACCAAGTGAAACTGGCTTTGTGAGCCACCTTGGGAAGGAGGGAGAGGCATCTTCTCATTCCCAGAGTTCACCGTTCAACATGGCCTGCCCAAGAAACACAAGCTGGCTGTCACTAATCTCAGGAGAAATCACCTTCTGTCAGGAACTCAGGAAGGTGAGAGGAGATGGGAAGAGAAAGAAGTATGTAGCAACTTGCTGCAGTCGAATGCATTTCTAATAGAGCATAACATTAAAAGAAAAAAAAAAAAGAAAAAAACTCCTCAGATGCAAGAAATGAAAGTCCAAGAAGAAAAAAAAAAATCAATCCTAGATGATTAGTTTTCTTCAAAGCTACATCAGCCTGTCTATATTTTTTGAACACACTTTTTGTTTAAATGTGGACATAGCCAAGAAAAATGGAATAAAATGATTATATACCTTGGGTGCCAAAAAAATGTATACACATTTTAAGTATGACGCTCGCTCAAAAGACAGTGTTAATCAAATGAATGTTAGCATCACTATGAGACAGGAGGACAGTCAAAGAAAATGACAGAAGCACAGTTGAGTAAATGTCATACTATACATTGCTACTGTAATTTAATTCAACTTCAAAAAGTAATACATTGATAACATCTCTCAAAATGTGGATACATTTTTTGACACCCACTGTATATATTCAATATTCCCTGCCAATATAAATATAAATATATAAACATATACATCAACACGTATTTCTTTGTATGAATTGAAAAAAATGATGTGGGCTGTTGAAAAGCCCTGGCTCTCCTGCATGTCATCAACATCCAAACCCCAAAATAACATAAGCAGCTTTCACAGTGCTCCCTTACTCGGTTATGATATGGCATGACATTTATTCTCTGAGTTTATTAGGATGTAAATTGAGTTTCTGGACAAACCTGTTAAAGAATCCCTTTAGTTCAGAGCTTCTTAGAAGTCAAATGAGTCAACTTCACACTGGGTCACAGAAGGACAAACCGACCACCTAGTCTAACAAAGCTGCCTACAGCCTTTTGAAAACAGTCGACTTTTATGAAAGAAAAAAAGCTGCTATGTTTGACCTAGGGAGGAAGAGAATGCATCTGAAGTGCAAAAATATGACTGGAAAAAAAAAATGGGTTCAATGTCTCAGTGCTCATTATAAACCTGCAGCGCTGAGAATTAGGCGAATACTTAAAATTCTGTTAAGAAAATACTCAAAAACCATTATGTCCTCAAAGAGTCTTCAGGCACAGAGGCTGAGGCTGACATGGCATCTTTCATATTTCAAAACCCCTTGCCCCACACAACAAGCACAGAGACACAACACAGTGATTCTAATAACCTACTCACGTATATTCTTACATAGTTTAAAACCAAGTAAAGGTGAGTTTCAATCAAAGAACATGGTGATGCTTCCCGACCGTGGGTCACCCCAGACTGACATGTGATAAAAGAAAACCAACAGCAGACTTTGGAGAGAAAGTCCAAGGTTAGGATGTCTTTCTCAGCTGGATTTCTGAGTGATAACAGGACTTTAACTATAAATAATCCTGACTGCACAATGCACACACTCAAAAATCATGAGGGCGGGGAAGAGGGGTGAGACGCGACTCTCATCGTTCACCGTTATGACTTAGTGGGCTTCTTCTAAAGCAGACACACACTTCCGTGGTTGGCATGTCTCCGGGGAACCTTTCCAACAACTGCTGGCTGAGGCAGGGGGGTAGAGGTGACTCAGAGAAGCCAAGCAATTTCCTACCTGTCAGTCCGATGCAGAGTACGGGGCACCTTTTGCACGCTTTCCCACCGTCCCCCAGGACTGCTGGCTCTTCCAGGTGTCACCAAGTGGAAACCATCTTGCTCTTTTAGGAAGATGAGGGAGTTCAATTTACACCTCGAGCGAAGTCCTCCCTTATTTTGCTCAAGCCTGGAGCAGCCCCCCGTCCCCCCACCACAAGCCGCCTCGCCTCACAGCATAGGACATGACCATGGCAAATAGGTGTCCCTGCTGGGATGTTTCTTCAGTGGCTGTGACTGCTCATCAGGAATATTCACAGGTCAAGGGGCACCAGCCCTTCCCCTGATTTTTCTGCCTTTCACTTCCATCTCACTGGGAAGCGAGCCAGACAATTGGGAAAACCCAGTTCACACCTTTGGTCGGTGCAGCAGAAAAGTCAAGGTAGCTGCAGAAGTGAACTCACTAGGAGGCCGGCAGCTGACTGCTAACCCCTGTCAACAGAGCACCCCTCTCAGGGGAGCACCACAAAGACGTTGCTAAGCTAGTCAGACAAGGGCTCAGCTCCAGCGGGCCATGGGGACAGAGGCAGCAGCAGGAAAAGGCAGGCCTGAGTTAAGGAGTCGTCCGAAGGGTCCCAGGGGACCCTCTGAATTCAGCCTCACAGGGGGAAACTGGTGCCGCAGACTTTTGTCATTTCTGTTTCCTAAGGCTAGGTGCTGAAGAGCTGCTTGGGAGAGAACAAAAGGCATGTCATTGTCTGCAACAAAACTCCAAACCTGCCTCACCCCCTACCTGCCACTTGAAGGAAGGACCATGAACCGGAGACTTCAGAGTCACCTGGTAGCTTTTTTTTTTTTTGAGTCAGAATCTCACTCTGTCACCTAGGATGGAGTGCGGTGGTGCAATCACAGCTCACCATAGCCCCAACTTCCTGGGCTCAGATGATCCTTCTGCCTCAGCCTCCAGAGTAGCTGGGACTACAGGCACACATCACCACACTCGGCTAATTAAAAAAAATTTTTTTTGTAGAGATGAAGTCTCACTATATTGCCCAGGCTGGTCTCAAACTCCTGGGCTCAAGCAATCCTCCCACCTTGGCCTCCCAAAGTGCTGGGATTACAGGCGTGAGTCACGGCACACGCTTACCTGGCAACTTTTTAGAAAAGCAGTATCCCAGGCCTCCTAAACCAGACTCTGCAGTTCAATAAACTCCCTAGGTGATCTATGTGCAAGTTAGAGAATGAGAAGCACCAGTCTAAGGCAGGGATCTCTGTAGAGGACAAGACGGTCCACAGGAGTGAAGACTCAAATGCTTGTATCTGCCTTTATTTCTTACCATGATCTGTTTGATTCCTATGTTTTGTAGTATATGCAATGTTTCAATAACATGGCACGTATATATTTTAAAAATAAGTACAACCATAGCCAGTTTAGATGCCACTATCTAAGGCACAACTTCCTCAATTTTCTCCAGTTATGGACCCCTTTGAAAAACTAGTGAACCTATGGACCCCTATCTCACGTATGTGCAACACTGGCACCCAGTCTAAGTGGGCTCACAGACCTCCAGGCCCCATACTAGCAGGGCCTCTGTCAAGTAGGCCAGGAGGGAATCCTCAATGAGGGGAGGCCTTGGACATATTCTGCAGTGGTTTCTATACTACAGGACTTTGTTTGCTATACTGATTCAGCAGCGGCTCATGGCATTGCTATAATTCACTGTCACCCTGAAGTTTGGCACACAGACTCAATCTCACCTCTGCTGGGTCTTTCTCTCACCAAACTCCTGGCAGAAGACAGACGAATCAAGTGGGAATGTTTCTGTACAGTGGTAAAGCACGTTCCCAAGTTCTTTAAAAATGCAAAGTGACTTTCCACGAGTTTAACACAATTCCATCCAACACTAATGTCCAGAGCATTTTGGCTCAGCTTGCTAAGGATCTCATATACATATAAACTCCATAATCATTTTAATTTTAAAAAACCGTAATTGTCCTAATAAAATATACACTTAAACACACAGACAGCCGAGGATTATAACAATCGTGTACTTAGTATCCCTATTTAAATAGACATGTATAAAATTTTCATTAAAATCCTTGACTATGCTTCTTTTAAATGGTAGCAGGCAGTGCACTGTTCTGAATAAAGGTTGTACGCTTTGGAAAACTGACAGTCCCTGTGTTGCAATTTGGTCTTGCCTGAATTCTCTTTTTTGTGGTTCAACTGTCAGTGTGGAATTGCAGTAAATATTTCTAGCATTAGCAGGAAGTTTTTTGTCCACCTTCTGAAAGATGAAACACATCCAAATGGACAGAAGACAGTTCTCAGACAAAGCCCCTTTAAGCTCTTTCTTGGAATGAAACAGATGGTGAAAGGAGATAGACTGATATCCGGGAATTCTCAAACCTCAGAATATATCTGAATCATCTGGGGAACTTGAGAAAAATGCTTATTCCAAGGCCTTGGCTTCACAGATGCAGGAGAATGCCTTTAGTGGGACCAAAACCTTGCATTTTTTTTTTTGAGTTGGAGTCTCACTCTGTCGCCCAGACTGGAGTACAGTGGCCGCTCCCGCCCACTGCAGCCTCGACCTGCTGGGCTCCAGCTATCCTTCCGCCCCAGCCTTCCGAGTAGCCGGAATTACAGGCACACGCTATCATGCCCGGCTAATTTTTTTGATTTATCGTAGAGATGAGGTCTCGCCAAGTTGTCCAGGTGGGTCTCGAACCCGCGGGCTCAGGCAATCCACTCACCTCGGCCTCCCAAAGCACGGGATTACAGGCTGAGCCACCGAGCCCGGCAACCTTGCATTTTTTAAAAAAACAGACTTATTTATTTATTTTTGAGTTAGAGTCTCAATCTGTCACCCAGGCTGGAGTGCAGTGGCATGATCACAGCTCACCATAGCCTCAACCTCCTGGGTTCAGGCGATCTTTCTACCATAGTCTCCCAAGTAGCTGGGACTACAGGTGCACGCCACCATGCCGGGCTAATTTTTTTAATTTTTTTGTGGAAACGGGGTCTTGCTATGTTGCCCAGGCTGATGTTGAACTCTTAGGCTCAAGCAATCCTCTCGGCTTGGCCTCCCAAGGTACTGGAATTACAAACGTATACCACCATGCCCAGCCTACAGGCTTTATTTTTTCAGAGCATTTTGAGAAGGCATGTATTCTCAAAATGCTCTAAAGCTACAAAAATTACAGAGTTCCCCCCAAGCTTGTTCTATTATTCACATCTTGTATAAGTGTGGTACACTATTATTAGTAGCTAAAGCCTTATGTAAATCCTAATGTAAACTATCACATTAGGGCTCACTCTATATTGTACAGCTTTATGGGTTTTGACAGATATAAAATGTCACTCATCCACCATTGCAGCATCACAGAGTGTAATTCCACCACCCTAAAAGTGCCCCATGCACCACCTATTCATCTGTTTCCTCCAACCTGCATTTTTTTTTGAGTCACAGTCTTACTCTGCCATCCAGGCTGGGGTACAGGGACATGCTCATGGCCACTGCAGCCTCAACCTGCTGGGCTCAGGCGATCCTTCCACCTCAGCCTTCCAGGTAGCTGGAACCACAGGCGTGTACCATCACACCCAGCTAATTTTTTTATTTATTGTAGAGACGCAGTCTCACCAAATTTTCTAGGCTGGTCTAGAATCCCTGGACTCAGGCTATCCTCTCGCCTCTGCCTCCCAAAGTGCTGGAATTACAGGCATGAACCACTGTGCCTGATTCCAACCTGCATTTTTAATAGACATGTAAATAATTCTCTTGCAGGTAGCCAGGCCGAAACTGTTAGAAGTGTTGCCTTAAATCTTGAGACCAGGATGAATGAACTGTGAGCTAGATTGACTCATTTCCTATAAGAATTAGTTGCCATAATATGACAATGGTAGAACAGTAATTTAAATTTCAAACCTTCATAGCAACTAGTCTTGGCCTCCTCTGTTAAGGGGACAATGTCCGTGTTAAAAGTACCTGTTAAAAGTCCTTGAGGAGCTTCGTTTGCATGGTAACCAGAACTTAATAAGAGTTGTTAGAATTCTAAGCTTCTTCTAAAATATCAGTTAACTCATGATCCTGGACTTAAAGGCCAACAGAGCTCCCAACAGTCCAATTTTTAGAAACCCAGATGGCTGTAGAGTGGCATGAGTGAGTAGTCATAGGCATGAGGAATTCAGAGCACTATGGACAGCAGGCCAGAGAGGTTCAGCAGGACACCATGACCAGATGCCCCAACCTTGGAAACGCCTTCCATGCTGTCAAAAGAACCCTTCCTCCTGAGCGCTTCCAGTAAATTGAAACCCGCTCACCAGGCCCCAGTAAGCTGCTACGACTTACAGTCCCTGTGATTTCTGCTATGGCTTCCAAGCCCCCAAAGTGCTCCAAGACACAGGTTCACTCTTCACATGAAGTTAGCAGGATTTATGCTGGCTTTGAGCATTACGGGTTCCCTCTGGAAGATGACTAGAGCCCGTAGGGTTGGGAATCAGCAGCAAGTATCTCTTCATCTTCTGATTCCACCTAGACATCCCAGGTCCTAACCATAGTCTCTACCCAACTAGGGAGAAACAGCTGGCACTTTGGTTTAGGTTTATGCAAGTTTCACCTTGTCTTATCTAGACGCAGCTGAAAGAAATGTCAAGGTGTACTGAGAAGGTGACTAACTTATGACTAAGAGACAATCTTTTCTGCAGACATAGCATAAAGCTGGCCTTGGAAGCATCAACCAACCTCAGCAAACACCTGGATTTCTGGAAGCACCTGTGGGGCTACAGGATGAGTCACACAGAGTTGCACATAGACCTTTGCCCAAGAGGTGGCCCATGTTTTAAGGTGGTGGCATCTGTTCAACAGACATTTACGCAGCTTTTATTTTGAGGCGGGCGCTAGCCTGGGGGCTGGAGATACAAGAGTCAGACTGAGTCCTTGACCCTGAGGGGCTTCATGTCTGGTCGGGGCAAACAGACATGTCGATGTTTGCATGGTGGCTTAGCAAGGGCCAAAGCAAAGAGAGGGGCCAAGAATGGCTTCTTAGGAAGAAAGCCTCACATGGCATCACGGCATCTGCCAGGCAATCTTGGGTGGGCCACGGAAATCAGATACAGTCCCTACAGACATGCGTCTATCAGTACAAAGTTTCCAAAATGTAAAGTGAATTTAGTGTATGGCTTCAGATGTGAAATTTCTACTAGGTGTTCTTTTCATCAAGGCAATGATGATTCTGGGCACTCATTCTACATGGGATTTAATAAATAAGCCACTGATACAACTAAATAGACCTCTGGTCTTCAAGGGTAGAAGATTAAACCCAAGTTAGGGGACTACAGGATACTCAAATTACCCACCAAGAACAATAGACACAACAGTTGACAATAAAGGACGCTGGCTCTGTTCGCTTGTCCACATGTCACCTTCAGAAACAGCACACAGGTAGCTGAGAAAATTGCTTCTCTGTGGGAATGAGCCCATATCAAGGGAGAAAGCGGGAATCTGAAAAAACATGTTCTATGTTATAAATTTACCGTTAAAAAAAGCCCAATGCTTTTTGCAATGTAATCTATAGCTAAAGATTGACAAAACATGGGTTGGTGTGGATCTACTAAAGATACAGCGATTCTGGAAAGCCACAGCTATCCTTACCCTTCCACTCCGCCCTTCCCCCACCCCATCATCCCTATCAGGGTGTGATGTATTTCAGAAGGGGGTATGAGATTTTAAAAAGAAAGTATGAGAAACACTGACTTAAAATACGTGAGAAAAAGAGCCAGTCATTTTATTCCCGGAGAGTTCATATTTTTGAATTAATTAAGACACCAAGTCTCCATATTAAGAGAGATCATTCGAAAATGTGTTTTTGTATCCACAAAAGTCATATATGACACATTCACATGGGCGAGGGGGGCTATGGCTAAGGTACCACAGGTGGGGCCCATCATGCCCTTGGCCAGGAAACACAGATCTCACAGTTGCCCCAAAGGTAGACCTCACAGCTGACCCCCAAATAGGTTCCAAACCCATCCCCTCAAAAAAGAAAATAGGCCATTGTAGAAATTCTAAAGATGCTTAAACAAAACAAAACCCTACAATGAAAAGGAGTGCTATGTAAATCAAGGGCCAGAGAAAGGGAGAAAATTCAGTCCAACCTCTTCAGCTGGGCAAATATCAAGTAACACCCATGAGCCAGGAAAAAAAAAAATGCCCTTTTCCACTAAGGTTGGCAAAAGTGTGTCCTACTCAAAGAAGTGTCTGTGAGGCCAGACACAGTATAAACTCCCAAAACCAGATGATATGTTCTCAGTGACTGAAACATTTGTACATCTTCACACAGGCATGTGGTGTTCCCACGCAAAAAAAGCTCTGCCTCATTTAGTGTATTAATATTGAAATACAGGATGTCTTTTAGGTCACCTCCCAACTCCCACTTGGGACAGCAGACTGAAAAAGTTTTACCTCTAAAACCTCACTTTAGGCTGGACATGGTGATTCACACCTCTAATTCCAGCACTTTGGAAGGCCAAGAGGAAAAGATTGCCTGAGCCCAGGAGTTTGAGATCAGCCTGGGCAATGTAGTGATACCATGTCTCTACAAAAAAAAATTTAAAAAGATGGCCGGGCTTGGTGTCTCAGTCTGTAATCCCAGCACTTTGGGAGGCCGAGGAGAATGGATTGAGTTCGTGGGTTCGAGACCAGCCCGGACAACTTGGCGAGACCTCGTCTCTACAATAAATAAAAAATTAACCAGGTGTGGTAGGGTAGCACGTGCCTGTAGTTCCAGCTACTTGGAAGGTTGAGGTGAAAGAATCACCCGAGCCCAGCAAGTTGAGGCTGCAGTGGCTGTGAGCATGCCATAGCACTCCAGCCTTACCACTCCAGCCTGGTAAGACTCCAACTCAAAAAACCCAAAAAATTTAAAAAGCTGAGTGCAGTGGTGTGTGCCTATAGTCCCAGCTATTCAGGAGGCTGAGGCAGGAGGAGGATCACATGAGCCCAGGAGTTTGAGGTTGCAGTGAGCCATGATCATGGGCATGCCACTGCTCTCCAGCCTGGGTGACAGAGTGAAACCCTGACTCAAAAAAACAATAACAATATTACTTTACTTTAAATGCATCAGAGCATGAAGAGAAACACCCAAGACAGTTTCACAGAACTACAGAATATTCGATTTGGGGGGATTTTGAAGATTACTTGCTCTAATGATTTTTCAGATGTAGAACGGAGACTCAAGAGAGTGTGAATGACTTATCCAAGGAAACACAACTAGGAAGCAGTCATTGATGTGTTCTCACTTAAATGTGTTTGTGAGTTCAATAAATCCCCATCTCTCTCCACCCTTTATGATGAAATGGATGCTTGGCTTCCTTAGTTGACATTTAATCACAACTGTTTGTTTATCTTCTTGTGCTCCAGCCTCTCACCAAACAAGTTCAACAAAGGTAGAGTTCTTAGTACTATTATTTTAGGACCAATGTTTTTGCTTTGATATTACCAATCTCTGTGCCTGCAACTCTCAAGATAGGTACCCAGCAAGTATTTCTTGGTGGGTTGTAGCTCAGAAACAGAAAACCAAACACCGCATGTTCTCACTCATATGCGGGAGCTAAATGGCCCCAAAGATGGAAATAATAGATACTGGGGACACCAATAAGGGGTGGAAGTGGGGGTGATTAGGATTCAAAAATTACACGGGGCACATTGTTCACTACCTGGGGAATGGGCCACCTGAGACCCAATCCCCACCACTATACAATATGTCCATGTAACAAACATGTACTTGTACCCTCTGAATCTAAAATAAAAATGGAAATTAATTAATTAAAAATAGATTAAATGCAGAAAAATACATTATTCCAGAAAAAAGAGAATACATTACAACCAAGAAGTAAATGGCCTATACAGTTAATACCACCTTATCTGTGGTTTTGCTGTCTGTAGTATCAGTTGCCCTCAGTCAACCATGGTCTGAAAACAGATGAACAGAGTACAGGAAGATATTGATCTATCTATCTATCTATCTATCTATTGTGGAGAGAGAGAGAGAGAGAGAGAGGGAGAGGGAGAGAGACCACATTCACATAACTTTTACTACAATGTATTGTTATAATTGTTCTATTTTATTGTTAGTTATTGTTGTTAATCCCTTACTGTGCCTTATTTATAAATTAAGCTTTATCATAGGTATGTATGTATGTATAGGAAAAAAACATAATTTAAAGGCCAGAGCACAGGAAGATAGATAAACAAACTGTAATAAAATGTAAACCAAGAGAGCCAAGCTTCCACTTCATCATGAAAGATGGAGAGAAACGAGGATATAGTGAAACCACTATCTGTGGTTTCTGGCATCTCCTGGAGGTCTTGGAACCTCCAAGGCCTTGGGTAAGGGCAGGGGCTACTGTAAGGCTATTGTATGTATTAAGCATGTGGAAAACAAAAAGAGAAATGAAACACATCCTTGTGTCTGCTTTAGAGACACAGTAGATACTCTCAGCAGTAGGCTATGTTACCAATAGAGGAAGACATGCGGGCCTTCCAGGCAGTGGAAGCCGGTAAGAGAAGGCTTAGCAGGGAGGGTCAACGGATCCCACTCAGGGGACAGCATGGCTCCAGCAGAGTCCACCACGCTAGGAACAATGTCAGTGCCACACTGCAGCATCCTGAACCTGAGCTGAGATAGTTTCACTTCCCTACAGCCTAATTCTCCAAGAAACAAAAAGGGACAGCGGTATAGTAGGGAGCTCAATTTGAAAGGCAGGAAACTGTTTCTCCCTTAGAATTTCAACACGTGCAAGTCAGGACAGGTGTGCTCGTAAGAGGGACAGGATGTAGCACAAACGGTGTCAACGAGCACGTCTCCCTGCAGCTGCTGGAGCTCTGGCGGTCACCTGGGCATGAGATGCTCAGAGCCAAGTGGCCGGGCCTCCAAGGCACTCCAGCCAGCCTGAAGACAGGACAGCCACAGGCAGAGTGAATGAGGCATGCAAGGGGCAGCAGGAGCACCCCAGCAGCAGCTGGCACACTCGGCCAGAAGGGCGGGCTGAGGGTGAGCCAGAACACAGGCCAGTGACCTCCAGAGTAGAACTCAATGGTCGGTTGCCTTGGTCAGGATATTCGGATTACCTTACATCAATGGCCCCAGGAGGAGCGGGGTCCCTGACTTATCTCACCCTTCAACTTGTGCAAATGCATCCACTTTCACAAGAATGGTAGACATCTGTAGATAGCTGAAGTCGTAATTCAAATGGAGCTGGGGGGGAGCAGAATTCCTTGGGCTCTGCATAGCTAGAGAACATATTCAGTACCGTACCATCTCTCAATCCCATCATACAAACTACAGGTAGTAAAGTTCATGAATGTTTCACTGGTGAGCAGACACTGAGTTTCCAGTGGTTCCAAGTAGCCACAGTCCACTCCATATCTGAACCCCTTTATCCTCCAGATCAGAACCTGGGGCAGGAAGGAGGTATGCATAATTTTTGTGTTTATTAGACCAAGGCATAGGTTAAAAGATTTTCCGAAGAAACATCTTTAATGTCCCCACGATCACTCTAGGCTGGAGTGACTGTGAAACTCTGGCCTTCCAAGCAGACCCCTTTCTTTTTTTTTTTGGTGAGTCAGAGTCTCACTCTGTTGCCCAGGAGTGCAGTGGCATGCTCATGGCCACCGCAGCCTCAACCTGCTGGGCTCAGGTGATCCTTGTGTCTCAGCCTTCCAAGTAGCTGGAACTATAGGTGCACACCACCATGACTGGCTAATTTTTTGGTTTATTGTAGAGATGAGATCCTGCCAAGTTGCCCAAACTGGTCTTGAACCCATGGGCTCAGGCAATCCTCTCACCTTGGCCTCCCAAAGTGCTGGGCTTATAGGCGTGAGCCACCATGCCTGGCGAAGCAGATCCCTTTCTCTGGAATACAACACTGGCTCTGCTCTGTCTGTAATCGAACTGCAGTGATTCCTATGGGAACCTGGACATCCTGAATCTTACAACTGGAACTCCTCTCAGAGACCATCTCTCTGCTTCTCAAACCTCATGCAGGAATCCATTCTGTGTTATCTGAGACACATATTTTCCAGATTCCACTCAAACACTCCCAGGAATGGGGAGTCATCGGGCTCCTGTCCTTGCAAAACAGTCTCTGGTTTTGACAGGTCTAATTTTCAGCACATTTTTCCTTATATGCTGATTAATGGTCACCTTGCAGTCTAGGCGATGAAAAATGTTAACTTCCACCTACGGTTCAAGTCTGGTTCTCTGGAACCTACTGTGCTTCTAAGTACGCTCCATGCCAAGCATATCTACTTTCTACAAGCACTTATTTTATGTTTTGGGTTTTGAACCCTGTGCCTTCCTGGTTACCTGTCTCTAAACAAACCTCTTCCCGAGCCCCTTAAAACCTGGCACCAAGAACAAAACAGAGCCTTGGTATTGTCTAACCAGCAGATATGGTTGCCTCCCACATGGCTATTCTATTAACCCAGTTGAAGGTTAAAGCTCTCTAAAAACCTGGAAAAATCTTTGGGTCTCAGAGCCTAAATCCCACCAGGTGGCAGCCCTGAGAGAGAGAGAGAGAGAAAGAGAGAGAGAGAGAGAGAGAGAAAGGCTTGGATCTCAGTTGCTTAGTTAAATCTCCTGAAACCAGCAGCACCCTTCAGTAGCTGTATGACCTTGGACAAGTGCCTTCTCTGATCCTCAGTCTCCACATCTGTAAAATGGGGATAATAACATGTGCTAGGCCTTCTAGGATTTCTATAAGAATTCAATGATAACACCTGAAAAGTGCTTGCCATGTGAAAAGTACTCAGTATGCACCGCCTGTACTATTATTAAGAGCAGCAGGGCCAGGAGTGGTACCTACCAAGCTCTTTCTCTCCAGCCCACACTTATCAATAAGCAGATACAGCAGGTCTGGTAGAAGAAGCTAGAAATGCCGGAGCAAAAAAAACACCATCCTTCTGTTCAGGGATGTTCTGGCCTGATGGTTATACCAATAGACAAGCCAAGAGGAACTGAGAGGAGTCACCTGGGAGGTGTCACCAGGTGTTTGGGAACCCAGAGGAGGGAGGCCGATGCCTGCCCTGGTAGACTCTCGAAGGACAGTGGCAGGTGGGTGGGCTTTCTAGACAGAGGGAGCAGAGCGTGTGTCTGTATCATGGAAAATGTCTGTGGTCCAGACTGGCAGGAACAGGATAGGGTGGGGATGCAGAGAGGATGGGTGGGCTGTGAGGGGAAGGAGGAGATAGTGAGAAACAAAGACATGAGAGCCAGCAAGTCGATCATTAGCTCTCCAAATGCAAAAAGGGGCCCTACAATGTGCCTTGTACTGTTCTGGGAACCAGAGATGCACGGTGAGTGGGAAAGACAAGGTCTGCATCTCCATGGAGCGGACTCTCTCTTGTGGGACCCATGGAGGGAGGGCCTCGGATGTCATGCTGGATGGTGACTGCGTTTTCCAGAGATGACTGCAGCATCGTCTTCCATCCCACTCACAAGGAGACCCTGCCGTCCTCCCACTGACAGGTGGGTTCTGTTCTCCTTCCTCTTGAACCTGGAGGACATTGGCTGCTTTGACCAATACAGTCTGGTAGACCCTCTGACTTCCAAGGCAAAGTCATGGAAGGCTTTGCTCACTGGAACCCTTGACCTCAAGTCCTGAGCCCTATGTGAGAAGGCAGCACATCCTGAAGCCTCTGTGTCTGGAGGAAACCAAGCCAGGTAGAGAGGCTATGGCCGTCCTTACCTGCAAGTCATCCCAGCCCAGGTGTGGGATGTGCAGGTCAACAGACTTCGGAATGACCCCATCCCTCGGCCCTAGAGTGCTTCAAACAGAGGCCCCCAGACATTGCAGACCAGAGACAAGTCGTCTCCACTGTATCCTGCCCCGATTCCTGGCACAGAGACCCCGTGAACATAATCAAATGGCGGTTTTGAGCAGCTAAACTACAGTCATTTGTTGTACAGAAATGGTAACACAAACTCAGAGTTTACCCAGCAGGCGACATGGAGAAAGTATGAGCAGACAACGTCATCAGATTTGTCCTCTAAAGAGATTTTTCTCACCAATGTGTAGAATTGATTTGTTGGATAGGAATCATGATCAGAGGCAAGGAAACCAATAAAGGGATGGAATGTCACCATCTGGGTGGGAAATATAAGCGGTGAGAGCAGACGGGACCACAGTAAGAGATACTCAAAAGACAGAGTCCAACAAACGTAGTGACTGGCGTTCCACGGGCAAGGGAAACGAGAGTCTGAGATTATTTCTGGGTTCCAAGTGTGGGAGAAAAACAGGTTTGGGGAAGAAAAGGAGTCAGACTTCAGACATGTCTACGCAGCTTCAGCAGAAGCCCTGAGATGAGTGGTTGGGCTTGTGCTCTCTCAGGCAAGCTACCAATGCCTTCCAAGCCCCTGTGTCCTTATCAGGAGAATAAGAAAGAGAGTTCCTGTGTCATGGAGAATAAAATGAGGATGAAGAGAGATAATGTACACAAAGTAACAAACACAGTGTCTGGCATTTAAAAGTGCATCATAAACAGTAGCTGCTCCTAGAAATATCATTATACCTGGTAATCATTATTATCAACTATTTTGTATACTCAGTCAGAGGCTAGGCAGGTTATTTGTACCCAGAGGGCCTGGCAGCAGGGCATTCAACAAAAGTTGTGCCCAAGGAACCTCACACACATCCTGGTGAGTGGTTTAGTCAACTGTAAAGTCCGTGTCAGCTTCTAAAATAGCTACTCTAGCTTGCAAAGGAGTGAGAAAATCTGGTCTGTTCGCTGTCCTCAATCTCTGTCTCCCTCCTGCTCTTTCAACTCAATGGCTGAGTGGTTTTAATTAACAACTCCCACAGAGCAAGGCAGAAGCCACTCGATTAATAAAGCTCTAACCTGCCATGCATGATCCAGGGGTCTCGGGGTGGCGCTGAGCTTGTAGTGGTGGGCTTTGTTTGGGTTTGCACTGGTTGGGGGAAGGCAAGGGAGCAGAATTACCTCAGAGAAATTCAGGCATCACATCTAGAAACCGTAGGTGACTGACACGTCCACTTTCACAAGACTGAACAGTAAGTAGGAAGCCACAATGCGGTGAGGCACTTCAGGAAATCACCGTGCAGAAGCCAGAGCTGAACCTCCCTGCCTCTGACCACCTCTTCGGTTTTCATTTCCAACACACAGAGCCGGTTTCTCCCCCATTCGCTTGCTGCACCAGCACCCAGGGAGTGTTGACACAAGTGTTTCTAATGCTACAGCAGAGACCTGTGACATTTAATGAAAACTAAACACATAACAACGCTTTCGAGGCAAAGCAAAGCGTCCCGCTCTGCCCGGCCTCCTTGGTCGTTGCTCAAGCATTCTCTGACCACTTTTAAGTTCCTATGCAATGCAGGCCTCTGAGCCACACCCATCAGAATGCCATCTTAGAGTCTCTGTATTGTTCCTTAAAGTGGCACAGGGGAGGTTGGGCGTGGTGGTTCATGCCTGGGATCCCAGCATTTAAGAAGGCTGAGACGAGAAGATCACTTGAGCTCAGGAGTTCGAGACCAGCCTGGGCAACATAGTGAGAACTAGCCTCAATAAAAAACCCCAAAATAATCTGGGTATGTTGTTGTGCACCTGTAGCCCCAGCTACTCAGGAGGCTGAGGCAGAAGGGTTGCCTGAGCCTAAAAGGTTGAGGCTGTGGTAAGCTGTGATCGCATTTCAGTCTGGGTGACAGAGTGAGATTCTGATTCACAAACAAACAAACAAACAAACAAGAAATAAAGGTACAGGGGGTATACAGGGCTTCTAGCAGCCAAAGGATGCTTACTCTTCCTTTTCAGTCTTCCATATATTCAGAGCATGGGGTCCAGCCACAGGGAAATGTCATGGAATATACAGAGTGTCTGGGAGACCAGGCTTTGAGATCAGACTGGTTGAACACTTGGTTCTGTCGTTACTGCCTGTGACCTGGCCAAGGAACTTCACCTTTCTGAGCTCCGGTTCTCTCAACTACAAAAAAGAGGACAAAAAACAGCCTCCGTGGCAAAGAGTGGGTGAAAAGAGCCAGTGAGACAGTGAGCATCCAAGCTCAACATGGTGCCAAGCACTTACAAAAGACTCCAGCGCAGTGAGCGATGATGAATTACGGCACCACCACTGCAGGGCAGGCAGAAGGTCACATGTCCACAGGTGCCACGAGCCGACTTCTCTGTGGCCTGCCCACTTCTCCGCAGAGCCGGCACCACACTTGTCCTGTCCCACGTTTCTGACAACTTGAGTTGGCTTTACCCCTTTCAACTCCATGGCTCGAGTATGTGAGATTTCTAATTTCACAGCAGATGACTGTGCGGTTATAAGCACGATGCTCTGGGAACAGGGATATGGCCTCCCATGATGCAGTGTAGATAACCGCAGGCCTTGTTATCTCCCACTTTCCCCAAGATCGAGGAGGGAGTGTGGGCCTGATTTATAGGTGGAAGACTCCTGACACAAACTTGGGCCTCTTCCTAGATGCTGACTCTTAGGGTTCTCAAAAATCACCAGTCCTCCGGAGGTGTCCGTGCCAGTGTGTCTGTCTTACTCTGCCATGACTTCAGGATTAAGAGGAAAGGTCCAAACTTCTATTTCTCAGGGAGATTTCTTATCCAGACCTTGGGGACACAGGAGGGGATACAATGATATTCTTCCAAGGCAAGCGGAGAGTCTTGACTTGCAGTCACATCCCAGGCAGGGCACATCAGCCTTGAGCCCTTACAGGTATTTATTATCCAAGCTGATGTGTGGACCACGGGTGAGCTGCCTCCTGCCTCAGGCGGCTTATCCCACTGATCATATCACAAGGCCTGCTTACAGACTGTGAGGACTCATGCCCAGAAGATTTTGAACTTGCAGGTATCCACAATGGTAGGACCAATTCCTTAAAAAAAGCAATCTCTCTCTCTCTTCACACATATACCTCTCATGGGTTCTGTTTTTCTGAGAACCTAGACTCATTCACAGACCAGATCTGATCCAGGCAGGAGCTATTTGGTCATTCATTGTGCTCCAGAATAAAATACAGCATGACATCATCTTAGAAAATGTTCAAGCCGGGCTCGGTGGCTCAGCCTGTAATCCCGCGCCTTGGGGAGGCTGAGGTGAGTGGATTGCCTGAGCCCGCGGGTTCGAGACC
>CAUYQG010048073.1:0-12234 GCA_963574415.1 Tarsius wallacei
TTGAAGTCTGGTAATGTGATACCACCTGCTTTGTTTTTTTTTGTTTTTTTTTGCTGAGGGTTGTTCTGGCTATTCTTGGTCGTTTGTGTTTCCATATGAATTCCTGTGTTGTTTTTTCTAGGTCTGAGAAGAATGTTGCTGGTAATTTGATGGGTATTGCATCTTTTTTTTTTTAAATCAAAGTCTCCCTCTGTCCCCCAGGCTGGAGTGCAGTGGCAAGTTCATGGCCACCGCAGTCTTGACCTGCTGGGTTCAGGCGATCCTTCCGCCTCAACTTTCCAAGTAGCTGGAACTACAGGCGCTGCACCACCACACCTGACTGATTTTTTGATTTATTGTGTAGATGAGATCTTGCCAAGTTACCCAGGCTACTCTCAAACCCGTGGACTCAGGCAATCCTCTCGCATCCACCTCCCAAAGTGCTAGGATTATAGACCTCAGCCACCGTGCCCAGTGGTTTATTATCTGTTTGACTTACTAGAGTTTACTTTGCCTTTCTGAGCTTCAGATACCTACTTAGCAAGATAGTCATGAGGCTCACCTGAGATGATGTGCAAAAATAAAAAACTTTAGGCAATTACTGACACATAATAGATGACTGATTGATAAATTTTAATTATGTCCTCATGGGTGACCAGTCCAAAAAGAAATTAAAACCTTAACTTTGGCTTCTTTGATACCTTATTCCAATCAAGTAAGTTCATGGCCCAGTGTTAATATTGCCTGTGACCTCAGTAGTGGAATCAGAGATTAAATAAGATAATGTATCCATATGGCTCTGATATCTCTTTTAATGTACTCTCTGGTCTGAGTTCTATAAAACAGTGACCTGTGGGTCTAAAATGACAGAAAGAGTGTCCCTAAATTGACAACTGAGACCATAGAAAAAAGATCAACCACCAGTATTTATTTCAAACTTACATTCTGCTGAGAATTTTATTAAATTTAACTCTTTAAATTTCTCTCAATAACCTTATTAGCAAAGTACAATTATTATCCACATTTTCCAGGTAAGAACAAAAATACAGATCAAATGATGTGTTCTACATAGTGGATATCCTAGAACAATATGACTATTATACATACAACTCTATAGCAGGAGTTGAAGTATAATAGTAGTTACTTGCTCCTAAGTGGACCTCAAATATGCTGAAATTCAGAGTAGAGGAAAATTAATATTTTTTCTCAGAAAATTAATTTTCCTAAACTTAAAGAAAATAGATAACCTCAATTTTCACGGAAAAAAGCACCTCAGTGTCACAAGATGTTCCAAAACAACATCATCTCAATTCAAACAACTCCATTTCTATGGTGGAGAGTAAGGAGAAGGGAACTCTGTGTGTGTGTGTGTGTGTGTGTGTGTGTGTAAAGTTTTATTTTAATGGCTTGTTGAGCTACTATTTACTGACATCATTCGATCTATGTTGAAAATATGAAAGCTGTGGTAGAAATCTCCTGCTGAGAACTCAAAGATTCCATTTGTCTTCAAACTGTCTTAAATCTACTAAATATAATTTTTAAAACCAAATCACATACTCTTTGATGAGCATGGTGTCTGGACGAATTTAGAAATTACAAAAATAACACAACACATAAGCAAAAGTATATCTAAACCTTGTTATTTTCTCTCTATGATCTGTGGCATTGAACTGTGCTTATCTTTTGATTTCATATCATGATAGCATGTGTTTAGACTTGACAGAAATTGAACTATCACTGGTCAGACCTCAAGAAGAGATCTCTTTAAGTTCTAAAATATATTGTGGCTTCTGACTCTACATGTAGATTTTTATCTTCTGAAAGCATCTTTGTTAAATCCAGAAGACCATATTCCCATGTGATTAAACTGAGTCAGTGTATCTACTTCAATAACTTGAAATCAGATTATGCAGTATGTTGATCAAAAAGCAGGAGGTGATTGTAGTTTCTCTAGAAAGATTGATTGCTCAGCAGGAATTGGAGGGGAAATGGCAATAATCACAATTACAGCTGCATAAATACACTTCACGTGCTATCTTGTATGTTTAGCAGTTCAAGACGAATAGCAAAATGTGGCCTGGAAGAAATAATTTATTCTGATAATATTTAGTAAGGATCTGCACTTGCATCCTATTATAAATATGCCATCTTCACTGCTGTATCTCTGAACATCTGAATGAAAAAAAGACATGTATATGATGAATCCAATCTACTTTAGGAATCTCGTGTTGTTTTTTCTTAACTTTTCGGTACACAATATACAAGGTGTGCTAGGATCAGAGTTAAAGTTTAATGAAAAGCCCATGACTCACATGAATAATCAAGTGAATATATTTTCAAAATGGTATATTTATTAAGTCAATTGTACAATCACCTTGATTGTTCTGACTGAACTTATAGATTATCAGTCAAAAATTTGTTACTAGCTGACTGACTGAACTGACTGTTAACCGAGCTGTCTTGACAGCACGGTTAACATAGAAGAACCAGTTCATTGTAAGTTAAGAAGCCACATCTCCTGAGATGAGACTTAGAGACATCCCAAGAGGGAACTAGGATACTGGAAATGGAAAAGGCATCACTTTCAATCATTTTTACATAACCCCAAGACCCTGAAACTAGATATTTCCCAGGCCTACTTTCCAATTTGATTTTCAGGGCCTGCCAACATTAGTCAGTAGATTTATTAGATTTCTTTTGCTGGAATGAGCACAGATGAAGTGCTAAAAATGAAACAGAGATGATTTGAAAGTTACATTGAACTTTCTAAGTCATCAACAGTCACCAGTTTGTCAATCATCAAGTGGGCATTGCTGTTACGTAGTCAACTAAAGTGACTGGAGTCATAAGGATGACCCATTGTACTGTTGAATGAACAGTAGAGTAAGCGCCAGTGATTAAATTCCTGACTGCAGCCATCCTTTTGTGTGATTATGCACAAAGATTAAATGAGATTAAGTATATAAAGCTTGTAACACACTGTGTGGCTTATAGTAAGCACCAAACAAATATTAGTTATAATTACAAGGATGAGAGAGATACTTTAACAAGGTTAGATGGTTAAAAGGCTGAGTGAGACAGCAAGATAAAACAAAGTGAGACAGCAAGATAAAACAAAATTTTGGAAGAGTGATAAATGTAAAAGCATAATACAATTCAATATAGTTTGTAAAATGCATGAAGCTTTTCTTGATAAGTTTAGTTAAGAATTTTTTCTCCAAAAAAGATGTCAATAATGTGTAAACCCTTTTAGACAGCTATAGAATTCTAATATAGAAGAGTAAGAGGTTTTCTAGAAACTAAAGTAAAGTAAACTTGTCCTCTACTTAAGTTAGAGTATTTAGTTTTTGATGAGCTCGTTTCTTTGTTTTAGGTCATCAGCACCCTTATTATTACCTTATTTTGCATGTGTTTATCTTTTACTTCTTCTCTATTTAGTGTTAATTTACTAAGGCACAGATATATTTTCTTATGCTTCTGTTTTTAACAACTACAAGAGGGCCTTCCTGAAAAGACACACCCAATAAATATTTGCTTATGTGAGACTATTACCAAGTTTCCTTTCCATTATTCCAGTATCACTATGTTTTATTCCACAAATGTCATTGAATGTAAACTCCTTTTATATATTAATTATCTGGCCAAATTTTTTAAAAATTTTCAAATACACAGGTAAAAGATAATAAACAAAAAATGATGATATGAAAAGCACATATCTGAAAAGCTTACACTCTTGCTGGTAGAATATTTTCTAGAATGTTGTGCAATATTTATTATTTTATTTATTTATTTTTGAGACAGGGTCTCACTCTGTTGTCCAGGCTGGAGTCTAGTGGCACAATCTCAGCTCACTGTAGCCTTAAACTCCTGGGCTCAAGTGATCCTCTTGCTTCAGCCTTCTGAGAAGCTGGGACTACAGGTGTGTACCACCACACCCAGTAATTTTTTTGCTTTTCTAGAGACAAGGTCTCACTATCCTGCCCAGTTTGGTGGTCTCCAGATCATGGACACAACCTCAGCCTCAGCCTTCCAAAGTGCTGGGATTACAGATGTGAGACCTACTGCACCTGGCCCCTGGTGAATTATTTTATAGCACTGAAATACAAAGGGAAAAAGTCAAAATAACACTTTTAAAATATGATTTTAAAAACACAAATTTTAAAGTAATAAATTAAAGTAATTTTACTGTCAACTTACAATGTTTTTTGTTGTTGTTTTGCTTTCAGAATTACAGGAATAAAAATTTTATTGTTTATTTCACCTCCCACAATTTGATATATAGCAAAGAAAGAATTTGCATATTAAAACCAACAGACATTTCTAGCCTATTGTTTCCTAACACTAATGTTACCTGAAATATATTTAGAAATTATATTATAAAAAACATTTTTCTAGATTTAGTAAAAAGTTGAAAACAAAGTAGTTAAGTCCCAGATAAATCTGAAATGCCAGTTACCAGTGGATATCATGAGATGTTTTTTAGAACACAAAATATCCAGTATTGGACAAACTGGATCTGTTGGTAAGGACCAAAATCAGAAATAGAAACTTAAACAGGAAATTAAATAGGGTGAATTCTGTCCTCATGCAATAGCTTGGATTCAATATGCAAAAGACTCTTTTGATTTGAATACTATTATCAATCCTAACAAAACACCATACTATTGGACTCCAGGTGGTTGCAAATCTAGAATGTGCATTTCTAGTGAACCAAAATGATGAAAATGACACCAATATTTCTATGGCCATTTACCTGACGACATGACAATTCAGCCTCATGTATACTCAAAGAAATTCAGGAAATGGAGAAATGAACAGAATGCAAGTGACTCAGAAGACAAATGACCATCTGGTTTCTCTTTCAGTTCTATTTCTTTGCTAGACCTTTTCTTCCTTGGAGGAGTACAGCTAATGTGAATAATTCTTCTTCCAGTCATAATTGAGAAGGATGCCAAACTATATACAAAAGGAAATAAGACAATAGCAGCAAATGTGTATGTGGGAGGACATGGACTTTATTAGAAATATAAACCTATTTCATTAAAAGATGATTTCCACCCAGAGAAACAAAATCCCCCTTATCTGCAAGACAGGAGTAAAATACTGCACTGAGCATACACATGTTATCAGAGTCCCTAGAAATGATGTCAAATTATACCTAAATTAAATCCATAATAACCTACCAAATCAAGATGTATCAAAAGGATTCTAAAATTATTGAGAAATCCCTGAAAACTATAAGACAGATATAGACAAAATACAAAATTACCACTCAAAAGATATGCAAGCCATTCTGCTAACAAGATGGAATGTCTCTAAGGTGTCATAAATGTTTGCAGTGAGATATTTGAGGAGCAGGAGGCTGCCCATGGCATCCATCAGGCTGATTGATTAGATGTATATGGCTTCTCAATTACCATTCCACCATCAAGTTATGGTAAGCACAAACACTACACTATAAGAGTGACTGGAAGGCTTGTAGTTGAAAGGCTGACCATCAAGGGTGCTGGTGATGATCCCTAAGTACAAGGGACCCCTTGGCCAGAAGATGAAAAACCCATCTCATTACCCCCAAAACATATGCATCTTATCTCACATATATATATCATGTGGAATGATGAAAATATGCCTTGTGATGGCTTTAGAATGTGACCAATGGGCCACCATTGCTTCAATGGGGGAGTACGGATATCACAGGTTGACAGCTGCCATATAACAGGAACAAGAAAGATGCTGGAAGAGTTCAAGGGGATGTAATTCTAGGATGTAGAATAGACATGAACTCTCTAACAGTTTGGTTCTTTTATCCTTATATGTATAAATATATATTAAATATATATATATATTTTTAAATTTATATAGATATATATATTTAAAAGTATTTGTTTCACTTCAGGAACTCCAATTGTTTGTTTGTTTATTTGTTTGTTTTTTTAATTATCATTTTACCTTGGTTCCCTCAGTATAACAGAAGATAAGGTAAAAATTGAACAGGCATTGGAATGACGTGTATTTATGGAACTTTCATTGAGAATTTATATAAATAAAAAATAATTGATTCAACAAACATGTCATCCAGGTTTTATGGAAGAATTTACCTTAAATTCAGTTTTAAAAGCACATCAACTATTTTTAAAAGTCTTTAAAAACAAGTGGGAGTACTTAATAATCAAAGTTAAACACTGTCTGAATGAAACGTACCAACTCTACTCATTAGGTTTCAATGTAGGCCTAAAAGATTCATCACATGTAAGAATAAAAGAACCAAGCTGTTAGAGAATTCATGTCTGGTCTACATCCTAGAATTACATCCCCTTGAACTCTTCCAGTATCTCTCTTGTTCCTGTTAAATGGCAGTTGTCAGCCTGTGATATTCATGCTCCCCCAGTGAAGCAATGATGGCTCAGTGGTCACATTCTAAAGCCATCACAAGGCACATTTTCATCATTCCAGTGGTTGTGTAGGGAGTGTATGGAGCCTTCTGATATGAGAAGGAATTGCTTCACTTTTAGTTTGTCCATGTTCTTCACAAACCCAAGCTCTACCCTCTGCTCCTGCAAAGCTTTGGAGAGTAAAGTTTCTTGCTTTTTTTTCAATGTTTCCAAGTTTCTTCCTTGTTTTCCTTTTTTTTTTTCTTTCATACACATTGGCTCTATCATCTATCAGCCTCTTCCCACCTCTACACCTCCTGAAACTGGAAACATTCAAAACAGGTGGCATTCATCTTTGCTACCAGATGTTTTCCATGGGTATTCTGTCCTCTAATTTCCTACAGCAAGTGAAGTTAGGTTGGTTTGGATGGTTTGCCTGGTTTTCCCATCTAACAATTGAGTTTGAAATCTCTGAACTGGAAGATGTGGAGAGAACCATGAATGTGCTGGGGACGAAGGGGGGAACTTCCCCTCAGATCTACAGAAGACATATTCAATGTAAGATGGGCCTGCAGACAGCAGTCACGCATTAGAACACATCAGCTGTTCCTGGAGACCTAATCTAGGAAATTAAATGACTGAAGACAAGAAAACTGAGGTTCAGAGCGAGTAAAGGACTATTTTGATTGAAGAATGCTATAGATTATTTTCATGGTTCAAAGCTTCCACACACAAATCTTTTTTCTTAAAACTAAATCACACAACCTCAATCTCTCTAGCTTTTGAACAGGACATATATTACATTCTCCCAGAAAACAGGTAGATATTTATCAAAAGATAAATATATAAAGCTCTTTTCTTGATTTTGTTTTCATCAAGTTACCATTTCTCTCTCTCTCTCTCTCTCTCTCTCTCTCTCTCTCTCATTCTCTCTCTCTCACACACACACACACACACACACACACACAGAGAGAGAGAGAGAGAGAGAGAGAGAGAGAGAGAGAGAGAGAGAAACATGTTTCTCCAGATAGTCATTTCAGTGTTGCTGTGGATGTTTTCACATAAACAAATGAAGGAAAACAGGGAAGACGTTCACTTCTAAAAGCCCCCACTTCTCTTCATTTTGCAGGTGGCAACTACAGAATTCACTCCTCTCTCAGACTGTATGGATTGAAAAACAGCTCTGCAATTCCTGATAGCTTTACTACCAGCCCATCTCTGCACTTTATGGTATCAATCGCTGTTCTGCTTAGATATTTTGACCAAGAGATTACATTTAAACTGAATTTTAAGAACATGGCTTACCAATAAAGCATGAGCAAAGAGGATAGAAAAAGATTGAGGCTCAAAGTCAAGGTCACATTAACTCCCAGCAGAAAATGCAGAAGTTCTGTGCAGCTTCATAGCACTACTAAAAAAGTTTCTTCAGCATTCTGGCTTTTCTGAGTGGAGCTCTACACATTTGTTTTGCTTCTCTTCTCTACAACCTTTCTAGAAACTGTGCAAATGTGTGACACCAACCTCAATTTCATTCCTCTCATAAAATTTTCCACTATATAAAATTCCATAACTTATATTTTCTATTTTACTCACAAAGAAAAAAATCCATTTTTCTATCTATTTACTAAAGTTAGCGGCACACAATAACTCCATGTTTGAGGAAAAAAATAAACTTTTATCCACAGGTTACTTTGGAATCTCATGAGCTTAGCCATCAAATCTTGACAGGTTTCGGTTCAACTGTATCTGTTATCATGTGTTCTTTAGGACTTCATTTCAGTTAATAAATCAGGCTTTTCACCTACTTTGAGGACAACCTCTGACAGTGCCACCAAATCTGATGCTCTGTCAAAGTTTCTTCCTTAACAGTTTAGTCCTTGATTTTAGCTGAATATAATAAAATACCATTTGCTCTATACCAAAGGTGTTCATATATATTCTTAAAGTAACTAAAAATAGAAAGTATGACAGGAATATCATGTGACGGTCACAACCCAATTGTATGTCCTTGTGTTCTGGCACACCTATTTTTTAAATGATAAACTTAGAAAATACAAATGACACTATTGAAGTGAAGGACATTGAAATAATATTACGCAGCCATAAAGGACAAACATATGGACTTTGTAGCAACTTGAATGGATTTAGGTCTATAATACTCAGTGATCTATCACAGAAACAAAGAACTGAGTACCACATGTTCTCACTCATAAGCAGACCCTGAACATTTACCATAATACTATAAGAAAGGAATTGGCAGTAGAGGGGAGGCACATAACATCAAAAAAGGATACTTGATCTCAAACCAGGCAAAATGGGTACCAAAGGGAGACCCAGACTTTACTTGTATGATGGCCATTTGTATATCTAATCCTGAATTTTACCCAGATCTTTAAGATAAAAAGAAAAAAAAAAAGAAAATACAAATATGACACTATTGAGGTGAAGGACATTGAAATAAACACTAAACACAAAAAAATTGAAATAATGACAAACTTTTTTTTCTAAGATTATTTTTTGCTACATATCTCAAAGCCCTAATATTAATTTTCTTAAATTAATATTTATTTCTATATTCTAACACTAGCCAGAATACTCCTATAGTAAGTTCAACTATGACTGGACAACAAACAAGAGTCATACCAAATATCCTATGCATTTAGCTTCTGAAATAAATATGTGGAAAGAAATAAACTGTAAGTTATGGTCAGCATGTAAAGGTATTCCATGTGAAAATGCTTTATAAGAAGCCTGGCGGGGGACAGAGCTTAAGATGGCAGCCGGCAGGTCGGGCTGTAAGAATCTCCATGGAGGCAAGTGACAATAAAGACTCTCCGCAAGAGTAGGCAGGTGCTAGTGGGAGCGTGAAGGTCCCTCTGAGGGGATATTCGACTGCATGCACCCGGGTCCCCCTCTGAGGGCGACTGCAAGCCCCCACCGCCCTGAAATTAGAGCGCAGCTCAAAAGATCACCGCAGAAATATCTGCTGCCTACTGGAATACACCTGAGAAAAGCCTGCTGAATCCAGCTGATTCCCAGCACCTAGCACCCAGTGCACACCATCACCTGACATAGCAGACCCGATGGAGCGCTGAATTTGATTATTGAAGAGAGAGCATCAGGGGAATCCAGAGAGAGGAATACATGCCTGGTGAGGAGCTGCCCACTGCAGCCATTTTCCAGGCAGAGATTTGCATTGCTCTGCCCAGCTCCTCCCCTCCACCCCCAGCCTCCAACTTGTTGCCTAAGCAACATGGACAAACTATTGCCCCAGGCACTCCCTTACCATTGAAATAGGAGAGAGACTGCTCTGGGCTTGTCCTCACTGCTTCAGCAAATAATAAGACACCGGAAGGGCTAAGAAGGAGCCCAGAGATCTAATCTCTGTGACTGGAAGAACAACTACTCAGGGTTGGATTGTGGTCCAGAGGAAATATCCTGAGAGCACAAACTTCAGAGGGACCTGACAAGTGCTGAGTTCCAGGCACCCCACCCCCTACCCTGATCCAGCCACGGAACAAAGTGTGTGGCCAGAACAGGAGGAGGAAGAACTCCAAAAAGATCAGTAGTGAGTCTGGGGCTGCCCCAAACCCCCTTCTCCCCAGCATTCCTCTGAATGTCAGACCCACATAGCTGGGTCACAACTGAGAGGGACAAACCCAGATGGAGCCTGAACATGAGTCACAATAGGAGAACCCCATTCCAGGATAGGCTTGGCTGGGGCAACCCTGTGAGAGTACATACCTGGGGAAGAGACTATCCTGTACACCCCCAACAGAGATCTCCCTGACCTAGGAGAGTAGGAGGGAAGGACTGCAGCCCCACCCACCTCCACTGCACCTCCTTCTTCCCTGCTTCACTACCTGAGAAGAGAGTGAAAAAGGTAGCTCGGCAGGAGAGATCTAATTAGAGGAACAATTACAGAGCATGCCACAAGAGGACAGGTTTTTTTGTGTTTTTTGTGTTTTTTGATTTGTTCTGTTTTGTTTTTTTAAATTTTCAATAATATTTTAATTTTTAAAATTTTCTGTTTGTTAGTTCATCTATTTTTAAAATATTTTTTCTTTGTGCATGAATGTGTATGTAAAGCTTTGACCTGCACCCCCTCCCCAAATTTTTTTTCTTTTCTTTCTCCATTTCTTTCTTCTTTTATTTGTCATTCTCTGTTTATGTGTGTATGTGAATGATTGAGTGTCCATCTTTTGGTTTTGTTGTTAGTTTTGCTCTTTTGTTCTTCTGGATTTTTTCTTATATTCATTTTTTATAATTTAAGAGGTGTGTCAATATATGTGTGAGGGTTCCAACTGAATTTTTTTTTCTTTCCCCTTTTTTCTATTTTCTTATCCCCCTTTGGTCTTTTTGTCTTTCTTCTCTATTCACTTTGTACTAGGCATGTGTGTGTGTGTTTAGTTTTCATGGGGGGTTTTTTGTTATGGTGGTTTGTTTTGTCTCACTTTGTTGTTATTGCAGATTGTTTTGTAGTGTGAGTTGGTTTCTGCTTTGCATCGTCATATAGAGTGGTGGTGGGGAGTGGATCTCAGGGAACACAGACCACAATAAGTGAAAATTTTAATTTGCAAGTAGCATCTGACTCCTAGCATCCCATCCCCCACTTTACTCGAATTTCAAAAGCTACAAGAGACAGAAAAGCTTCCCATCCACCTTCCTATTTGAAAACAGAACAACTCCAGAGCCCAGATAAGGGAAGAATAGAGGGCTGAGCAAACATCAGAAGGGAAAGCCTCTCCCACTGACACTGAATAACAGAACTGAAGAGAATAACAAGAGATCTGTCACAAATGAGGAAAAGTCAAAGGAAGACCTCAGGCAATTCCAAGTTTACCAAAGACAAAACTCTGGAGAAATCAGACCTTGGTGCCCAAACAATGGAAGTCACCAACAACTGGCCCCAAAATATGACAGAGATCAGGGAATGGTTGGAAAGAATGAATAAGACTCAAGGAGATAAGATGAAACACTGAGAGAACTTGTAACAGAGATTTTGGCATAAAAAATTTCCAGGAAATAAATAGCAAGATGATAAGCATGGAAAGCAGAATTAATCTAGCTGAGAAAAGAATCTCAGAACTTGAAAACCAAAACATGGAATTAACCCTATCTGTAAAAAACAGAAAGAAGACTCAGAAAGAAAAAACAAAGCCTACAAGAAATATGTGATTATATCAAGAGGCTGAACATACACCTGATTAGTATCCTAGAAGAAGAAAGGGAAAATGAGAACAACTTGGAACACGTATTCCAGGAATTAATCCAAGAAAACTTTCCCCATCTCACCAGAGATGTGACCAGGCAAGCACAAGAGATACAGAGAACCCCGCCAAGACATCAAATGAGACCAACCCCTAGCCACATAGTAATTCACCTACACCAAGTAGGCACAAAAGAAAAATCCTAAAGGCAGCAAGAGAGAAAGGTCAGACTACCTACTAGGGAAAACAAATCAGAATAGCAGCAGACCTATCAGCAGAAACACTACAAGCAAGAAGGAACTGGAGCCCTATATTCAAAGTCCACAAAGAAAAACAATTTCAACCAAGAATGACCTATCCAGCCAAGCTCAGCTTCATCAGTGATGGAGAATTAAAATCCTTCCCAGACATCCAATCTCTAAGAGATTATGCAGCTTCCAGACCAGCTCAAAAGGAGACACTTAAAAAGGTATTAAGCACAGAAGAAAGAAAAAAAAAGAATGACCACATACTTCCCAAGAGAAAAGCAGAGAACAGAATCAACAGAGAATACAGCGCAACAAGAAACTTGAAAACACATGCATACATTAGCCCAAAACTCAAAAGAAAACAAGCAAACAAAGAAAAAACTTTATAAGAACCTCATGACAGGGATAAGCAATCACATTTCAATA